>CAIGQQ010004210.1:2285066-2314792 GCA_903798035.1 Danio albolineatus
TATTATTATTATTATTATTATTATTATTATTATTATTATTATTATTATTATATTAAACTAATAAAAGGATAGCACAATGTGATGTTATTCATAGATCCAGATTTTTTCCATGATGTTATACATGCCTTGGCCTTTTATTTTTCCAGTCTTACTGAAGAGATCAAAATCATTTTAACATATTACATGAATTTTTGATTATGTATATAAAGACTGTCAATACAATAGAATAGAACAATTACTACAACTTTTGTTTTCATATGCAAAATAATTTTTAGTAATATTTATCCATCACCAGATGAACTTCACAATAAAAAAAAAAATCGCTACAGCAGAGGGTAACCAGCAGAGGGCAGTGCGCCATTATAACATCAGTGAAGACAAAACGTCCTCACTGAAAGCTTACAAATAGGATTGTGTTGATTGCAAGATAAATTCAGTCTTTCTACTGGAAAATGACACCTGTACTTCATTTATTTTTCTTGCCATTCCTTTGTAATTAATTTAAATAAATGTACTAGAAACTTCTGATTGAAAATAACTGAAGAAGGCCAGGAAGCGTTTAACAGTTCAAACTGATGAACTTTTGCACATTGCAGACAGAGTAATCCTTTTGCTGCTGGAAAGCAGCTACTCTCTCACACAGACCAAAAAAATACCTGTCTCCTCCAATGGGAAACCTTCCTCCCTCTCGAGTGTGCTTTCCCCAAAATCTAGCCCTTAAAACCCCACATTACAAACACAGATACACCCCAAAATAAACACAGGAAGGTCTTAAACCTTTTCTAGCAAGTTATAATATCAATACCAATTGTGACACAACTTTATTAAACTGTTCATTCTCAGAAATGAAGAACCTACTCTCTATTAATTAGCCTCTTGAGTGATTTTAAAAAAACAGGGGCTTTATTACCTCACTGTACCCTTCAACTGTTGAGATAACTGTCATTGTTTCATTTAGATAGTCAGAGGATGTGGGCTGAAATGAGTATGCTTACAGTTTATTCAGACTTCAGTAAAGCTGCGCCATTGTCCTGCCGATCAAAGACCTGAAAAAACAACCACCCCAGACACTCAGGCAAGGGCTGTAGAGCACAACCACAACACATTGCAGTCATCCAATCAGATTTCTGCCGAGGTCAGCAAGTTTCTGCCAGTCAGCAACAAAGCGGAAGGCAATGATGAAGGAGCAGGAAGCTTAGAAAATGGCCCTTAATGACAGAACGGAGGGGTGTGTCTGCACATGTAAGGTTTAGCTTGCTACTATTTATCTACAATTGCGTTATCTTACATTTGCATCAGTAGTTTTGATCTTCAGGCACATAAAACATCAACCAGAACATAAAGCGTGAACAAGAGGTAAAAAAAGACAGAGATCAATAGTGTGGCTCCACCCACATAGGGTCTTGAACTTTAACCCCTAGACTCCTTTCTGTACAGATTCCTTTAAATGTGGTTGATGGCGGTGATGGGGTCGAGGCCTGGCGTGATGGCCAGTGAAAAGTGCAGTCAGTGTGGGAGGAGTGGGTGACATTTAACCCTTCTACGAAACTGAACTATGACCTCTACACAGCAAATTTTGATGTGTTAATTTCACTCTCAAAGTGTGAAAATTAACACTTATTCAGTGTTTATATAGGTCCACACTAAATGGAGTTAAATTTACACTTGAAAAAGAGTAATTTTTTTTACACTTGCATAGTGTTAAAAAAAGCACTGCTAGTGTAATTTTTAACTCTGTGTTTTCCACTCTCTTTCCCTATTTGCACGGTGTAAATGTTAAAACTACACCTGCAGTGTCAATAGCTTAACACTAAGAGTGTTATTCTTAACACTAATAATATTCATTATAGTGTTCATACATACCTAGGTTGATATTTAAATGTATTTTTAGTTACAGATTATATAGATTGTTTATTGCATTACAGGTCAGTTTGCATTGATCAGTTAAAAAAATAGGTCAAAACAGTGTACAAGTTTAAACTTTTATTTTTAACAATGCATCTTAAATGCATAGTTAACATAAAATGTACAGCATATTCAAGTGTCAAAAACTGTGTGAGAGTCCTTAATGAGATATTAAAGAGGTGCTCTTGCTTGTAAGCTTTGACAATAGAAACACTTTAACATTTATTTTGAAAGCTTCACACAGGTCCTTTACCCTTGGTGACTCGCTGGTAAGTCCAACATCTATGTTGTAGACTGTAGTCTGCAGAAAGGTGAAGATGTTGACAAGGGCTTCCTCGTACGTCAAGTTGAACACGTAGTGGACTTTAAAGAGTTCATCAAAAGCACTCAAGAAGCGGGTTCCTGCACAAGGGATGAGATGTTTGTCCATAACCACATAGAAATGGTCGATCCTCCCCTTGATCCTTCCTGATCCTAGTAGATATGGCTGGTGGCCTTTCCTCTCACTGAGATGACCTTCAATGCTGGTGCAAGACTGCAAAAACAACCAAAAACGTGTAATTAAATACAGGAAACCAGTAAGGAAACTTACAATTTTGTTAATGAAAACAATACTAAAAATAAAACAAGCACACAAACCACCTTTACCCAAAGTTCAAAAATAAAATGTGTTCATCCTTTATTGTGTATTAGTGTTACAGGAAAGAAAATTACCACAAAAATGTTTATATATTTTTTGATAAACCCTCAGTTCATTCAAGATGTAAATTACATTTTTCCTCAAATATATAAATAAATAATTGTGTTGAAATCCAAGTGCTGCAAGTTAACAGCATTCAACTGAATCAATACACTTTTTTAAAAAGTCTCAAAATGTAAATTTTTAAAGTTTCGCATTATGGTTTTAACAACCTCAATAAAAATACTAATGAAAAGACTTTCTAAAATATTGTTAGTTTTACCTTATGGAAGTCTTTCAACAGCCTCTGTTGGACTGATCTTAGTCTTCTTTCTCCCTGAAGAAGGAGCCAGGAGATGCAGAAGGAGTAGGACAGATGACATATCACTATCCCAGTCTGTATTAACGATAATAAAAACGTTAGACATATTAATATTACAATAAAGCAAGCACACATTCACACTTAAGGCTCCCAAATACAAAAAAATAAATAAAAAATTTCAAACTACAAAGTCCTCAGAAATCGTACCGTTTTCAGATCCTTGTCCCTCTGCTGAATTGATAAGACAATGAACATCGGCAGTTGAAGTTAGAGATTTCGCCTCATTGATGATCTTGTAAGTAAATGCGGTCTCCCACCTCAAGCAACTTGTTGGTTGTTTCATCATTGAACAGCAGACCAAAGTCCTGATTGATCTAAGGAAAAAAGCATAGGCTTATTAGAAGCTGACTCTTTACACTTTAACAATAAACTATAGGTTTTTCCAGGTTGTTTGATAAAATTAGAAATCATGCACGAATTTAAATGTTTTAAAGTTAGTTCTGATAATTACAATAACAATGTAAAATGAGTCAAATTAAATCAAGTTCATTTGTATTCATTTTCATGCCAAGGTGAAATAGAAGCTGATGTTATTATGAATAGCACATATAAATAAAAAAAGCACATTACGCTGCACTTGTATAAAAGCGCATCACAGGTTAAAACAAGATTTTTTTCATGTACGTGTTAATGAAAGAACTTTAAAAAAGTACTTACAGTTCTATCATATGCTCTTCATACAATGTACAGCATCGCTGTATTGAACAGCATCACTTCAATATTATATGCTGTATTGAACAGCATCACTTTAATATTATATAAATACTATGCAACTACCTTAATATCAACAATGAAACTTCTTTGCTAACCGATAGCAAAAACAGTATGCTCTCGTTCGTCTCTTCTGAGCTTGGCATCTTTCAATCGTTATCAGTGAAGCTCAGCGTCCTCTTACGGAGAGAAAAAAAACACTACACAAAGATCACTAGCGGTACTCGACTCGTGCTCACCATCATCAGTTATTTTCACAGCAGTTCCGTTAGTGTTACAGTAACTGAATAAGTCAAAACTCGAAATACTGTTTTTTGAGACAGACGCAGTGTCAGACAGGTCATAAGGTAAGCAATTTGTGGATTGGTGCTTACCGGAAAAACGAACCGTTTCAAATGATTCAGTTCAATTTACTGAACCGGTTCGATTAGTGCACTGATAATAACCGGTTGAATCATATGTGAACAGGCTATCTTGCCAACAAACACGAATTTTACAGCGAGAGTGTTTTTGCGTCTGTTTTGAACGTATTATGAAAATCCGGTCTGTTCACTTCAATCGTATATTCACCGTTTAAAAGCACAAATGAAAGAGAATGCAGGCAGTCCGACCGCGACTCCTCGCGAGTCGCGCCAAATCACACTGAACAGTGAACGTGGATAACGTTACACACTAAAGCTATAAAGTAAAGCTAAGTCTTCATAGTTGGCGCTATACAGATATCTTAATAACGTTAGTTTCTAAACTACATAGGTTTGGAGAATAACGTTAACTGTGCTAAATGGAAATTCCTTCATGTTTTGCGTTGTGCCGTAAAACGATCTACGTTAATATAATGCTGTTCAACTAAATCGTGATTCATATGCCTTTATTGCCATAATTTCAAGCACATGTTGACTAGCTACAAGAGAACAGGGAACACAATGACAGTTTAAATAGTTCAAACGGTTAAATGAATCATTGCTGCATCATAGGCTCAAATACAAAATCCCGATTCAAAAATGTTTAACTTTACCTTTATTTTCCCGCTGAACCAGGCTGTCTCGTGGCTCCAGACGATTGCCTGTCGTGTATAAATTGATAAGTTAAAACTTGAAAACTCGATTACAATATTTACAAATATTAATTTAACATTGAGAAATACGAAGCATTTAAAAATGTATTGAATATTTGTGGTTAAATATACCTGTTAGAAAGCTGCTCTCCATGTGCCGTCCGCCATTAATCAAAGAGGAAGTAAGGTGAAGCGACCGGAAATGGAATCAACTCCTTTTTAGTGTGAATTATGTTAACTCGCTGTAATAACCCTTACTCTGACCACAGAGGTACACTGCAGGTGTTTATGTCAATTAAATTAACACCACAAATAACACTTTTTAACTCAAAAAATTTAACACCATAAAAACAACTCCAAACAACACTGGAAATTTTGCTGTGTACGCTTTGTCAGGAAAAAAACGTTTTCTGTTAAAAATGGACATAAATATACTGTTGTCAACATTTGACATCTACACCTTTCACAATATTCAATGATATATACAATAATAGTCTAGGGACAGATAACGCCATTGTGCTTTTTTTGCACTTATCATTGAGAGTTATATATAAATAAGCTGTAAGCTAGTCAGTAACCTTTATTTATAGATCCAAAACAAATACATTTTTGGTCAAGTACATAAACAGTTAGTGTTCTGAACCAGTTGTAGAGAAATTGCAATGCACACGTCAGCTTGGACACGCCATGCTGACGCCAAATAACTATAACACAGGTGAAAACCCACTGCTTTGTTTCCTTGCATTAGTCATCTCTGGACTAAAAACTGCACTTGAACACACCAAACGTACTGCAGCAGACTGAAACAAGAGCATTTGTTTTGAGCCTGCCCGAGAGGGTGTGTTTGTCCACACTCGCAGATGGCAGTAATGTTTTCTCATTCCACAAAGGGATACTGGAACATGACAGGCACACATGCAAAGCAGCATCAGTATCACAGTACTTCTCACTCACCACAGTGGGATTCTCTAGTGCAAATATGTCTGATTATGTAATTATCATTTTGAAATGCTTGAGAAATGCAATGCAATTTAGTCAGTTTTTGTTCTTGTCCTCTGATTTGTAATCTGATTTGTAATCTGAATGTGCTGATTTGGGCTCTGATTAAAAACAGTCTGTGTTATGAGATGTAAATTTCCAGCAGCTGTTTTCAGACGAATCAGTGTTTGCTACAAAGCACCATAGTTCACTGATAAGATATGCTAAAGATCGTGGAAAATTTAATTGGTATGATCCTGAAATTGATGAGAATCGTTCTGTGATTGATGCAGTTGCATCACTTCTCAGTGAACTATTGCTCAGATTTAAAAGCATGTGGGGAAAGAAACTCACGTTTATACACCTAACTTAGCCCATAACTTCAGTTGAGTATTTTAAATGAATCATTCTGTGAGATGATTCCATAACTAATAATTAGTCAGGTTGAATCAGTTTCCATGAACTTGCATGAAAAAAACTTACAAATTGTTAAACTCAGTTTAAAAGCGTAAGTTAAGTGGACATATTTGAGCTCAGAGTTGAATTTACTCATAAATTTAATTGCACGTTTGAAACCGTTTGTTCAATGAAAGTAATATAAAAACAATTCAGTTAAGACTTTAAATTTAGATTTCTCCACGTCGTCAAAAAAAAAAAATTACTTAAAATTAAAAACAGCAACCGGCTGCAAATAAATCTAGTTTAAGCTTCAGTGTTTGAAGTTGTGCCAAAATCTGTAAATATACTTGACTTAAACCAGCCTTTTCGCTTAACTTAAATAAATTTGCCACAACTTCAACTACTGGAGCTTAATTTCTTTGCAGCCATTTGCTTTAAAATTAAAGATAACTTTTTTTTAATGCAATGCGAGAATCACAGCTTTTGAGGTTGATTTCAATTTCATTTCAAATAAATAATGTGTTTGTCATGGTCACACAATAGAGAAATGGTTATATCTTTAAGGGTATTTATTTGTGCAATGCAACAAATGCTGAGAGATGAAGCGGGTAAGTGGTGTAGCAGAGGGAGAGCGATCTCACACACAGTTCAAATGGTACATTTTTAGATCTGCAGTATTACACAAACAAAGCTTCAGTCATTTCTCTTAAACAGGTGTGTTTGCATCCACAGGAGCAGAAGGACATCCACGGAAGAGTACAAGCGGAAGAGGGAGAACCAACTAGATCCATCTGACTTCAATTCCAGTCAGTGAGTGAACAAATGAAGTAGTATTTTAGGTAGTATTTATAGTGATTGTGAGTGCAGGTGCAAGTGATCAGTAATCAGGTGATTTTTCACGGTGTGGTTTGTGGTGAATGGTAAGGGACTGGCATTGTAGGAACGAGCTCTGAGTGTGACAATATTGTAATGTTTTTTGTTTGACTTGTTTTTTTCATTTGATCACAGCAAATGTGGCAGACTTGTTATTTACTTGTTCAGATGTTACTCACTTATGAAAATTCTTATTTGGGTCATAATTCTTTTTAAATAATTTAATTGGTGCTGAGAACCCATTAGGATGCACAGATGCAGACCTATCTGTAGAATGTTTTTTTTTAACATTTTAGGCAGGAGCTCAACCTCTCATATAGGAGCAACATCCAGGATCAGCACCAATCAGTAATTTACATTTATCTCACTTTTCTAGTGGCAATTAACTTCAACGTTAACACATACTAGCTAATGTTGGTATTCTTTCTTACCTGGCAGTGGTGATTAAATAGCTTTATACATACTTAAAATATTGTTTCTTAGAACAAATTAACATACAGTGATGATTATGATGTCAGTTTGATGGCTTGGGTGAAATATTCTTATCCACACTCCTCCAACCTTTAGTTTGAGAGAATAAGTGCAAAACTAAAACCCTCACCCCCTACTCGATGTTGAGTTTTAGTTGGAAATATGTCCTTATATTGAAATAAATGTCTGTAGCAATTTATAGTTGTCACACAGACTTAAAGTTGTCTTGTTTGGCTTTAAGAAATAGAATAAAAACATTTCATTGCCATTTTCTTAGGATACATGGAATCAGTTTTAAATCTTCAAAGATCAAAATTTTCCAATGTTTCTCTACTACACTAAAAACCTTAAAGAGGTGGTCCACTACGATATTCATTCATTCATTCATTTTCTTGTCGGCTTAGTCCCTTTATTAATCCGGGGTCGCCACAGCGGAATGAACCGCCAACTTATTCAGCATATTTTTACGCAGCGGATGCCCTTCCAGCCGCAACCCATCTCTGGGAAACATCCACACACACTCATTCACACTCATACACTCCAGACAATTTAGCCTACCCAATTCACCTGTACCGCGTGTCTTTGGACTTGTGGGGGAAAACGGAGCACCCGGAGGAAACCCACGCAACCACGGGGAGAACATGCAAACTCCACACAGAAATGCCACTGACCCAGCCGGGGCTCGAACCAGCGACCTTCTTGCTGTGAGGCGAATGTGCTACCCACTAGGCCACCGTGGCGCCCCACTACGATATCATATTTTAAACTTTAGTTGATGTGTAATGTAGCTGTGTGAACATAAACAACATCACTGAGTGTAAGACGCTCAAAGTTCAATGCAGAGGGAGACTTTGGCTTTTACAGAGTTAGCTTAGCAAAGCCTACAGCGAACAAAGTTTGGGGACAACAAAAAAATACATCCTGGTTAATGATGTAATAAACCCTTCAGGTTACAAGCATACACAGCGCAGAGAAGGGGCATGGCCATATGTGCTGTAATGTTATAGCAGGACTCTTTCTGGTGACATGAAGCTGATTTGCGAATCTCAGCACATTATGTTAGCTGACCAATCAGAGCCTCTTGAGGGCAGGCCTTTGAAAGAACTAGGAAATATGACAGTTGTTTTCATGTTAGCTGAGTAGCTTTATATAATTAAAGTAAGATATATAAACGACTAACGTGCTTTATCACAAATGAAGCATGACCACACATTGCTTTGCACACCATAAACAAAATCAAGTTTTAAAAATACACTGAGGACCACCCCTATAAGAAGTCCTGGTCCCCATAATCAACTGCAATTGGCTCGTCTGTATTCCATGTGAGGGTCAGAGAAATTCTACAGGTTTTAAACAGAGATGGCGACAAAGAGGCAAAACTTCAACTGCAGCTTCAACTATACTGTTTTGGGAAAAATATGATTAAAAGGTTTGGAGGACAAAGCAGAAAGGATAAGGAAGGCTATTCAAGGCTACCAGGCTGCTTGATTAAAGCGCAGCACATGTCAAACAAACACATGGCTGAGGATAAGCAGCACACAAACAACCCAGACGTGTCATACGCTTGCTGCCCTTTCCACCAGACTATATAAAAACAGAAAGAGACAGGCGGTGAGAGAAGCTTGACAATAGAGACGCAAACTAACTATGAACTTGAGCTGTAATTAAAACTCATGCTGACTGATGGAAGACAGAGAGAAGGTGTGAAAGACATCACACATTCTAAAATTGAAGATCTTCAAAGTGCAAAAATGTTTTAAAGGGTTTTTCTTTTCACTCACTCTCCTTCGACTTAGTCCCTGATTTATCATAGGTCGCTATAGTGGAATGACCTACCTATTACTTTTGCATGTATTATGCGGCAGATGTCCTTCCAGCTGCAACCCAGCACTGAGAGTATACAAACATTTATTTTTGAACCCCCAGTGCTGGGAAACACCTATACACTCTCTCATTTACACACACATGCATTATGGCCAATTTCAGTTTATCCTATTCACCTATACAACATGTCTTTGGACTGTGAACCAGAACACCTGGAGGAAACCCACACGAACATGGGGAGAATATGCTAATTCTGAACAGAAACGCCACCTAGCCCTGCTGGGACTCGAACCAGCGACCTTCTTGCTAAGATGACATTGCTAATCATATGCATTTACATATTTTAATACTGAAATGTAAATAAAATTGTTAAGATTTTCAAAATATTTTTTATTGGTAACTTGATATGTTTCAGTCTTTTATTGTGTAAGTATTTGAATGAATTGTCTTTAAGCATGAAGTAAAAAATTAAATAAAAATCTAAATATTCCTAAAAATATTAACGTATTTTAGTTTTCAAATTTACTTAATAAAAATGTGTATATACATCTCTAAAACTACTAAGTCAATAAACTGAATGTTTTCTAAACCTTCAAATATATAAAATATTATAATTAGACCATTTGTTGGCAGAAAATGTTAAAGGTAAAAACTAAACCATTTTACTTTATTGCACCAGTTCCTAATAATAATAAAAATAACAACAACATTATTGAAATATTTCCTTAATTTACCCAAAAAAAATCATATTATGTTAACCCATATGTTTCATGTGCCTAATCTTTCTCCCACACACCCATAATTTTAAAGGTATGTTCGCCCTCAAGTCTCTCTTTGATTTCTATCTCCAACAGTAAGCCTCCGCTGTTATTATTACATTTTGTTCTTGACAGCCAGACTTTCCATCGTCAATCCTACATGCTTTGCACCAAGACTAGACCCCTAAATCAAATCTCATGGATCCCTACAGTCATGTGTTTTCTTGGGCTGTGCAGTCAACTGTCTATGGCATTTTCCCACTGTGTAGTGATAACATCAAGGTGTTGAAAAGCACAATCTCAACTGTTGACACCTGCCAAATGCTCGAATGAAAACCGCTTGGCTACTGTGTTGAAAATGATTGGAACCGAGTGAGGAAAAGGACCTAATTAAAAACCAGCAGAGACAAAAACACTAATGCCAACTGACACTTTAAAGCAGCTCAGACAAATAAAAATCAGCGAAAGGAAACCCTACCTTGATTAAAATTTTATGGATGAGTTGAAACTTTTACCATAAGTAAGCAATGGCTGTATGTAAGAGAATAAACCTGAAATGTCTGGTTAATCAAAGTTATACGAAGCTATAAATTAGATACTGCAATGTTACTAATTACTTGCTGTTAATATGAAAGCTGCTTCTCAGTCTACAACATGCTAAATGATATTAACATTTAATTCCATTAAGATGATCAGACTGTCAATCATTCTGGCAATTTAGCACATCTGGAGCTGACAAAATAGATAAAGGCTTAGAAGAATGATATTATGAATGGTTTAAACGTGTGCATCATTATCATTAATCACAACCAGATCACTTGTCATGTAACCAAAAGTAAAAGAGTGACACTGTTGGCATAAAGGAATAATGTGGTTGTGAAAAAAAGTGTTAAAACTTTACATGAAAGTTTAACTATGATTTATGAATTAGGGTTAATGAAACATTTTTTGAAGCGTTTAGTCTTGGCTAATGTTTCGGAGTTAATTTTTACAAATAAGGATGATACATTTCAAAACTTCTGCTTGTGTTAATGTAGAGAATAATAATGTATAGTTTGTGTATAGGCAATTGAGTTGAGTGTTGCCATAAATGAGTTGATGCAGTGTTTAAGTCAGGGGTGTCCAAACTCAGTCCTGGAGGGACTACAACCCTACAACCCTAATCAAACACACCTGAACCAGCTAATCAAGCTCTAACTAGATATACTAGAAACTTCCTGGCAGGTGTGTTAAAGCAACTTGGAGCTCGGCAACTTGGCACTCCAGGACCGAGTTTGGACACCCCTGCTTTGGATTTTAAATAAAAAATATTAAAAACACCTGATAGTTCAAGGAGAAATCTAGAGAAGTTTTTAAAAAAAATATGTTATATGTAAAAGAATAAGGGAAATTAATAATGAATTAATACAATATATTAATATTAATGTTACAGATAAAACCTCTTTACATTATTAAATGTACATGCTGAATCAATCTATCGCGTGCCATTGCTTTAATTTAAATCACAACTTAAGTCAGACTAGCTCCTCCATCTGGCAACCTGTGCTTGCATTTGTTTTGATCCAGGAATGTAATACCAAGTTCAACCACTGGGTGTCAAACTTACATACTGTACCTTCAAGGCAGCAGCATTTTTTTTTTTTTTTTTTTTGCAAGGTTGCTTTGGTTCAAAATAACCATATATTAAGATAACTAGCATATACCTAATTTTTCATTAACATAATTTTGCCTTTTAAATGCTCAAGCTCCTAAAATGGATTGCTGTCGATGATTTTATCATTCATCTGGAAAAAACTAAGAAAGTTCAATGATATATTCTTCTGAGTCATTATTGTTATAGTTTTTGGTGTGGCTACTCTTTTAAATTTAGAATGAACTATACATTTGACATTGTGGTTTTACCCCTTGGTGCAAACCGACAGTCTTTCGTCAAAATCCAATGCTATCCCAGGAGGAAAATGTCTCAAATGATAAGAACTGATGTAGCCACATCATTCATTTACTTTTATTCAAAAGAAACAAATAAGAAATCAGAGAGAACATGTACACAAAGGAACATGTATACAGAACATTTACTGCACAGGAGAATCACATAACAACACACTGGGGACTGAGAAGTCATGTCTGAGTGTGTATGTGTGTGTGTGTATGTGTGTAAGTGTGTGTTCCAGCTGATTTAATCTCGCCTTTCCTTGATACCATCTACAGTTTCAGCCTGTAGACCCAACATATCATCAGTCATACCTGTCAGCAACTAAATCCCTCTCGTTCTTTCTCTCCCTTTCACTCTCTCTATCTGTCTCGCACTTATTTCTCTCATACCCACTTAAACACACACACACACACACATTTTCCATTTACCGTCTTTGACTGCTTCACTTTACTGTTGACTGTATCTCATAACAAATCAAATGTGCAAGACACCAAAGACATGCGGATTTACATTCAGGTAGCAGCTGTAGAAGTGTTCATTAATAATGTGCCGTTTCTTTACCTACATGACCACCGCACAGGCACACGCATACATTTTCCCAAAAGACTCGTTACAATTCTCACGCTTTCTACTAATTGGTCATTTTGAACACTGATGTCATTGTGCAAAGAATGAGGTCACAATGATTGGTCTCTGAGAGAGGGCAAGAGAGACAGACAGGAAGAGAGATAGAGAGAGAAGCTAAGAGACAGAGGGCAGGGAATAAGAGAACCAGGCATATGCACAAAAACGGAGTTAGGAGACAGAAAACCTAGGATTATGAGACTGTCATACTTCAAATATAATAATTATTAAAACATTAATGACTTTAATAGTTCACATCAGGTTAATTGATGTCAGGTTTTAGACATTATTAATTGGACACCATGCAGGCAATAGATATATGTGATATTTTAAGTGCTATTTTAAAACAAAAACTATATTTAATAAATTCAATTTTGTAATAGTTTTTTAAAATGTGAACATTTCACTTTGGTAGGAGGAAGGTTACTTTTAGGCTACAAATAAATGAACATTTCCCCATAATTCTAATGAATTCATGTTGGTTCGTGTAACATTTAATTAGGTACACCTGTCAAAATTTCTAATCAGCCAATCACATGGCAGCAACATAATGCATTCAGGCTTGGGCTACAGCAGCAGAAGACCACACCGGGTGTCACTCCTGTCAGCTAAGAACAGGAAACTGAGGCTACAAGTCATACAATAGAAGACTGGATAAACGTTGCCTGGTCTGATGAGTCTTACTCTCTGATGAGCGTACTCAAATGGCCTCCAGATCTCAATCCAATAGAGCACCTGTGGGATGTGGTGGAATGGGAGATTTCCATCTTGGATGTGCAGCTGACAAATCTGCAGCAACTGTGTGATGCTTTCATGTCTATATGAAACAAAATCTCTGAGGAATATTTCCAGTACCTTGTCAAATCTATGCCATGAAAGATTAAGACAGTTCGGAAGGCTAAAGTGGGTCAAACTCAGTAAGATGTACCTAATAAAGTGGCTGGTGAGTGTATTTGTTGCCTAAAGGGTACATATCAGTCCCTTAAAAGCACATATTAGCACCTGCACTGTTAGGAATAGCTTGTATCAATAGCAAAACACTTTTTGGGGTCAAATAGAACTCTTTCATAAGGTTCCACAAAGAACTATGTTTGAAAGAGGTATATATGACTTTTCACTGTCTCTCCACTCCCCCTATCTGGTGTGTGATGAGCACACTGGCGCCATTGTCCTGTGGCTGCTGTCGCATCATCCAAGTGTATGCTGCATACTGTTGGTGGTGTGGAGAGACCCCCCTCCTCCTCCTCCCCCTCATGATTGTGAAGCACTTTAGGTGTATGGCATCATACCTGTGAACATTGGGATGTGAAAATAAGGGATCCCCCCAAACAAAAATGTTCAGAAAATTAACATTAATAAAGAAATAGAATTGGCAGATCTCATTAACCTTTTCTTCACTGTATAACTTATCACTATAAAGTCTATTTAAAGCGTCTATTTATCACTATGGAGTCTATTTAAAGCATCTATTTATCACTATGGAGCGCGTCAGCTGACAGTCACGCATCACATAACTGTTTTGAGGATTGCATAGGAGGAGCGACGGTACCTGTAATGAAAAGGAAAGGAAATCCCGCCGTTTTAATATTTATTTCAAAGTGTTTCATGCCTAAATAAACCGAAAGTACAGAATGGACATTTAAGAGCAATGGGCGGCCCCTGGGGGTTCGGCGGTATGGGTTGCGTATAGGGAGGATCGGCTCTTTAATGTTCATTGCCATCCTTCAGAGAAAGACTGAAAATACGAGAAAAATACGGCAAAATACATTTACGGGATGATAGCGGGATAGAACTGTAAAGTACGGGAGAATACCAGGAAAAACGGGAGGGTTGACAGGTATGGTGTATGGCCATACACAACAAATGTGCTATATAAATACACACATTACATTACATTTTAATTATTTTTTTACTTTTATAAATATCAGCATTTATTTCAGTATTAACAGTGTTTATTTTTAATACATTATATTTTATTTAATAATATACCTTTAGGGGCGCCACGGTGGCCTAGTGGTTAGCACGTTCGCCTCACAGCAAGAAGGTTGCTGGTTCGATCCCCGGCTGGGCCAGTTGGCATTTCTGTGTGGAGTTTGCATGTTCTCCCCGTGGTTGCGTGGGTTTCCTCCGGGTGCTCCGGTTTCCCCCACAGTCCAAAGACATGCGGTACAGGTGAATTGGGTAAGCTAAATTGTCCGTACTGTATGTGTGTGAATGACAATGTATGGATGTGTTTCCCAGAGATGGGTTGTGGCTGGAAGGGCATCCGCTGTGTAAAACAAATGCTGGATAAGTTGGCGGTTCATTCCGCTCTGGCGACCCCGTATTAATAAAGGGACTAAGCCGAAAAGAAAATGAATGAATGAATGAATGAATATACCTTTATTATTGTATCTGTTATTATTATGTGTAGTCTTCATCTTGCAGTCTCTTTGGTTGGTCCCAGTGACTATCCTCAACTGAACAGAGCTGATCACCGGTTTTGTTCAGATAAAAATAGAAAAACATTTATTTATTCATTCATTCATTTTCTTTTCGGCTTAGTCCCTTTATTAATCCGGGGTAGCCACAGCGGAATGAAGCGCCAACTTATCCAGCATATGTTTTACGCAGCGGATGCCCTTCCAGCTGCAACCCATCTCTGGGAAACATCCATACACACTCATTCACAAACATACACTATGGACAATTTAGTCTACCCAATTCACCTATACCAAATGTCTTTGGACTTACGGGGGAAACCGGAGCACCCTCACGCAACCACGGGAAGAACATGCAAACTCCACACAGAAATGCCAACTGACCCAGCCGAGGCTCGAACCAGCGACCTTCTTGCTGTCAGGCGATCATGCTACCCACTAGGCAACCGCAGCACCCAATAGAAAAACAAAACATTAAAAAAACAGTACATTCACACAAAGAACCATTGCGGAATAATAAAAAAAAAATTCCCCAGGACAATATGGTTCTAAGTGTAGCTTTTGAAATGGTAACGCCATTGTGGCTTCATTATCTGGGCTCTTTTCATAGAGCACATTTATGAGAAGTAACGTGATGTCTGAGCATTTTTTTTCTTTCTGAAGTTCTTATTTCCCGGAAGTCTGTGGTTGGTCCTGAGTACCTGAAAGCCATGCACACAGAAAAACACACACATCCGCATTATCCATCAGTCTCTCCTCCATCACGCTTGATTCTCGCTCTCTTCCTCTTGAGTTCCCTGTCTTAGCACATGATGAAAGACAGACTGACGCAAATGAAGGAAAGCAGGAGTCGTTTTCCTCCTTTCAACAAATCATCCCTTGGAGCTGTCGGAGTGGAAACACTCACACTTCACCGACCACTGCTCTCTCTCTCTCTCTCTCTCTCTCTCTCTCTCTCTATTCACAATCACACACAATATCAAAGAGGAGAAGGGCCAGTTTGTGTGCTGATCTAGTTTGCTGTTGTTTTTCTTGATTATTTTGTCAATGCTAGGCCCACACAAAATCTGTACTTGCAGAAATCAGCAGATTTCCTCAGGTTATTCAGCCCATTATTGAGTCTATTTATTTGCTTATGTGATTGTGTGTAAACATATACTGTATTTATTAAGTATTTATAGACCATTTCAATGTAGTCCTGTCATTGGGCCATGAACATTTCCTGCTCGATATCAAACCATTTCATAACTGTAACAAGAGGCAATTCAATCATAACTTAATGCTAAAACAGCTATCATAACATTATCTATTAATATGTGGCTCTTTTTGGATTCTAGGAAGCTTTAGAAAATAAAAATGTAAAACAGGAAATACGTCGGAGGCATTGTTATTGTTTACATCCCTCGAAATTGTCTATGGTAATCTCAGTAATATTACTGAATAAATTGCAAACGTTTATATGATGGTTTTATACAATACAATTTGTAAAGCAATATTTTCAGTTTTTTAGTTTATCAAACAAAGTGATTTTAATTGTATTTATACAATAAATCGCAAATAAAAATTGAAAAGCTATTATTTTTTTATTTGATGTGTTAAGTTTTTAGTTACTATGCTCTCAAAATTATTAAGCATCATTCCATCTGCAGGGTTTTTTATTACAAAATGTCAATAAATATCTGAGGATTCTGTCTGGCTCTACTCATTGCTTTCATTTTCATAAGCTTTATGGGTAGCCATTTACAGAAGAGAAGACTTCTGGGAAAACAGACAAACCACAACAAGGAGTTGCTATTTCTCAATGTCAGTCACAATGACATTGTGTGTGTGAGTCTGTGGGCAAGAGTGCATGAGGGAAAACTGCTGTCAGAAGCCTAAAACCCCACGGCCCCATTTTAACCAGGGCCAGCTGACATGTACCAGGTTGCCTGTGACTGCTCATTTCCTTCCCTACTTTGAATGCGAGCATACATGTTCACCATCATCTGAGCAAGAGTGGCAGCTTTCCCTCAGAAACACTGCAGGAGGGTTACGAGTGAAATCAGTCGGAGTTGTTGCTAATTGAGTCCACCGACAAGACATCGCAGAATAAAACCTTCACCTGGGAACCATCAAACCTAAACTGAAGGGGTTTCAAACTAATGGCTTCCAGACTCTCCCTGTGTGTGAAGAGTAATTGAAACGGTCACATTAGCTTTTATATTGTCAGGCATTTCTTTGGCAGCCCCTCTGAAGGACCCCAGTCGCTACACAGCCCTCGTTGCCAATAAAAACTTTATTTGAGCGCAAATCCCTCCTTTCCTTCTTGAAGCACGAAAGAAAGAAAATTAAAAACAAGATGCAAACTGAAGAGGTATGGACATGCAATGAGCTGTAGAGCGAAGGAAAGCACGGCGTGATGTCATGCCTCATTTTGCCGCCGCTCTCAGTCACCGGAGCCCAGGAGCTGCGGTTTGATCTTCATCATCTTCATTCATTTTTTATTTCCATATTGATGACAAAAACCGCTTACTGTGAAATTGAAGTGCGGAAATGTACGATCGACACACAAACGTTCACCCGTCTGTGTGTGCGTACCTGCGCGGGTGGCGGCGAGTGTTGGATGGAGATTGTATGAGCCAGCGGGAAGCCTTCTGGGTAATTTAAACATTCTACAAGCCTAAAATGGCCTGTCAGAAAATTATAGGGAGGGGGTGTTGGTTTGAAGTCGAGCACGAGAAAAGTGTTCTGCTTCTTTTCAACAGTTATATGCTGGGTGTGTATTTCAGGTTGGTGACTTTTTCAGTGTAATTAGGGTATTTAAGATTAGAATTTAATCCACACTCCAAAAAATTGGATCACAGGCTTAGAATGTCATGACAAAACCAAAAAAATGTGTGTGTGGTCAGGCATACTGCTGCCTGTGTGCGTGATTGATTTTCCAATGATGAGAGGAAAGAAGAAATCAGCATGGTCTACTATTTAAAAGACATGCATTCTGTCAGGGGCAGTATTTGAATCAGTATGTGTCTCGGGCAGTGAATCAGCGTACATGTATCTTATATTTTCTTCCTGTCAAATAAATTAGGCTTCTCAAATGAGAGAAATGAGGCTTGGCATTGCCGTCACAGTAACCAGGGCCTACTGTTGTTGTTAGGGTAATGTGATGTGGGCCTGTGCCAAATGGATGATGTTGATAAATGCTGCGGATTTGGAATAGGAAAAGCTTGGGAAATGTTCAAATCAAAGAGATTTGGGCTTTCTCAGGGTTTCTGGAAAAGACTGCCAGTGATTGCAGTTCGTTTGAGGTTGCACGTCAGTTTTCGTGCTGACCGAGAATACGTCTAAATCTTGTTCTGTTGGTTTTTCATGGGTGAAAAAGTTGATCTGTATCTTGCTTTTCGGCTGAAACATCTGTTTTTCTTTGTGTAAACAGTATGGTTATGCATCTGCGTGTTTTGTGTATTTTTGAGTTGTAGCCCAGCCCTTAATAGTTTAGACTTGATCTGATATTTTCTGTGTGTGTATTCCTGTACTTGATTTGGGATATGCATGTGTTTGAATGTGTGCGCTTGTATTCCCATCTCTGATTGCTGTTTGTTTTATTTGCTTAACTCCTTTAATCAGCGCTGAGGCCCCTGCAGTGAGAGGAAGGAAACCCCATCAGCCAAGCCCAGTCTCCTAAGAAATAACAAACTTACTCTTCTGAATGTAATTATTATTAAGTATTGCCTTTTCTGGTAAATTTGATAAAACTTTGATGTCATCTGTTGAAATAAATGTAATCTACTTGTGACCCTAAAAATATAGAGTCTTAAAGAATACTTAATGTTTTTGTATCCTCGCCAAAACATTTATTTGACTAAAACAACTTCTATTTAAAATATCTTAATGTATCTCTTCTTAATATTTAATAATTTGATATTTAATCATTTAGTACATTACATTATACACATTCTTGTGTTAATAAAACTGAATTTTCAGCATTTGCTGAACAAAATAAAATGCTTTAGAAAAACTGATTAGGTGCCCAAGAAATATTTACATATACATACAACATATAGCTTTATATCTTAATTCAGATTTTATTTTTAAAGTAGTCTGAGATATAAAAATTGCAAAAGAGAGAAGTCATCATTGTGACAGAGTAATTAGTAGCTTATAATTTGTAATTTCATTTTTTTTTTTAAAGTCAGTACTTTGGCTGCATTCGAGTGCAATTTTTCACTAACTTCCTGCCTCGCACCCTTTGACGTACATCATTGATCACATTACACAAGTGTCCACCTCTAGTGAATCATCTGAATGGGTTTAAATGGAATGCCCTAAAACCACATGAGAACTACCCCAGTTGTGATGTCACAATTGCATTGCATTCTGGGAAATATAGGTGCTGGAGTAGACATATGAAGCCGACTCGCTCTATCTGTCAAAAATCGAGGGATCGCGTGTACGTCTTTGTAAGCTTCCCTCATTCACTTGATGAAGTGGATCACACTTTAAAATGGCGGTAGGGATTCCCCAGAGGGAAAAACGGAAGGGAAGTTCACAAGCATGCGTCTAAAAGTGGAGTGGAATGCAGCCATAGTAGTTTGACTTCCCTTTGCACTAAGCACATCTTATCACGCACTACCCATACTTTTTATTTATTTATTTAATTTTATTTAATTTTATTTGTTTTCTTTGTTATATTATTTCATTTTCTTTGTTGTTTGTATCTGGTTTCTTCTCTATAATCATGATTTTCAGCTGTTTTTCTCTCCAAATATTTGCGCTTCATTAGCAGTGTTCCTGGGATTGTTATTATTCTTTAAAAAAAACTAAACCATGAATGATATCATTTCCAAACAGATGTTTTCCATAAGGAATGGCATGATCGATTTAAACCATCCTGTAATTTTCTTTTTGTGTTTCAACCCTATCATTTGGGACAATATTGCCAACACCATTTCAAATCAAGACAGAGCCTCCAGCATGTTTCACTGAAGCCTGCAAGTGCTCATTTTTCACCTCTTGAACAAAGTGCATTACAAAGCAACACATTTTTTTTTCTCCATTTACATTTCAAAAACAAAAATTCAAAATGTTCCTTGTCCAAATTCATGAACAAGCATATTCTGATGAATTGCCTGTTAAATCATCTCCAAATCACACTGAACTACATCCAAAATTATACATTATACACTATATGCACTTATACGCTATAGACTTATGCACTTAATCATGTAGTGTATTGAGTTTAGTGTCATCCCAAATGAAACACTAACATTTTTTACTAACCAGAACTTACAACACTCAAGGTCACAATATTGGTATTAAATCCTAATCTAATCATGACAAACTATTTAGCATTGGAAATGACTAAGATTCTGAATACATGTTTTACCACTGTTAAACATGTAGTATAAATAGTATTAGGTAGAAACACATTTACAGTCACTCTGCCATCTGTGGGGGGCATTTACTTTACATTTGTAAGCCATAAAATTGCATTCTAGACATAAAGCAATCATGAAACGATATATAATTTGAAAGCTTAAAATGTCTAGTTTCCATAACTGATTTTTGATAGATGTTACTGAGCAGGAGTTATTTCTCAATGTGCGGCAAGGATACTCATCAGAATTGAAAAGCAATACTTTGCTACAGAGATGCACGTGCACTATATTTTAGCTGTTTTTTTTAGAAGCTAAACTCAATCAAATACCACCACACTTCACATGCTACTTTAGAATTGTATATCTACTTTACAAATAGTGTAAAAAGCATGAAAAAATATGGTTCATATTCCTCAAAATATAGGTGGCGCCCTTGTATGGACACCAATGGAAATTGGATATCACCTGGCTGCTGGTCATGTCTGGAAATGCACCCAAACAAAATCTTACTGAAAGCTAACTTTTTGAGATATTAACTTCAAATTTGGAATCTAATTTAGGCAAAAACATGTTTTGAAAAATACATATTCTATGTAATATAATAAAATATACATTTATTGTTTTATTATTGACAAACATAAATGCACATAACTCTTTAGCTACACTCAAAAAATTACATTTGCTGCTTGTTCAAACTACTTATTTAAAATTAGCTGAAAATAACACAATTCTTGAGTTTTTATTCAGACAACCTATTTGTTTAGTTCAATCAACTTAAATTTGTAAAAACTAATAAGTTAACTTAATTCCTTCATGTTGTCCCATCACAAATCGATTGTGTGGAACCCAACATATTTTACAGTGTACAGTCTGACACGTCTTTTTTAAATTGACACCAAGCTTAAATGTGTGCACTCACTAAAGTGTTGAAGATTAGCAATCCTTCGAGCTGAACATGTCATTTTCATGTCATGTCTGTTCAACAAGTGAGAGCAGCAGTTAAGGGGTTAAACCGTGTTTAAAAGTTTGCAGATTAGTGGAATAATTGACCAAACATGTCAAGATTACAACCTAATTTACCGTCAATAGGCATCGTAATTGCTCTCTCTGTTTCCGGTATATTCCTCTGCTCAAGCCAACCTGTGATCATTAAGCGCATTCCACATTTCTTTTTAATGTTTTTACATGTACATCAGCTATTGAAAGTGCACAAAAAAGTATTAGGATGATTTACTTGTGGTGACATTCCGAAATGTGCATCCAATAGACACTTTACTATACAATAAGGCCACATGTGAGAAAGTTTGAATAGGAGTAAAGCAACGCAACTGGCACATGTTATGTGATAACGATAAATGGCAGACGTATTATGTCAAAATTTCATTCCATTCATCCAGAACATACTTTCTAAATATTCTAATTCAAATTTAGTACCTATACATGTAGTATGCAATTTCAAATGTAGCTCCAGTCTCCAATTCAGGATTCACTGATTTAAAGGATGCGGTCAGAGCAAGTCTACAGTCGACAATTCACTGAATTGTCTAAACATGTTTTATTTATTAATTTAGCATAATGGGAAAATAACACAAATTTAGGGTCATGAAACACATGAAAACATCATCAGCACATTTAAAAAGTCTTCTTTTTATACACTATACCAGTGGTTCTCAAACTGTGGTACACATACCACTAGTGGTACACAAGCTTCCTTCTAGTGGTACGTGGAGAAATCGCTGATGTGATCAGTAAATTGATTTTAATAGGCCTAACCTTTTATTTAAGTGCCTGATAATAATAAATATTCTTAATTAGAAGAATTACTCTGCCTCATTTTTGAACTGTGCAGTGCTGTAGCTGCTTAATTAGGCCTGCTATGTTACTGTACTTCAATACCGGTTATTATGGTGGTACTTAGAGGGACAATTTTTTTCTGAGGTGGTACTCGGAGAAAAAAGCTTGAGAACCACTGCACTAGACTATTTTGTCGGTTTTGTTACTTGTCACTTGAATTAACGTGAATTAATAATAGTGATTATGACAAATAAGAGGTTTAGATAATAAAATGTTTTCTTGCAAAATAAATAAACCTTAATATACAAGTTTTTAATTACTTTTTAGACTTAAGTACGTAATACTTTACTCTAGCATTTGTGACACAGCAAATTTAAAAAGGGGAAATCAATTAGTATCTTTTTAAATACTATGCTTTGTGTATGTATATACATTATCCAATCGCTTCGTGACCCTTTCTGCTTTTTAAAGAGGTGGCCCAGAGTGTATTTTTAAAGCTTTATTGTGTTTATGGGGTGCAAAGTAATGTGTGCTCATGCTACATCTGTAAAAAAAAATCACATTATTTTTTCATATATATACTATAACTATATACTGTTACTCAGCTAACATGAAAACGACTGTCATATCTCCTAGTTCCTTCAAAAGCCTGCCCTCAAGAGGCTCTGATTGGTCAGCTAACATAATGTGCTGAGATTCGCAGATCGGCTCCATGTCACCAGGAAGCGTTCTGCTATAACATTACAGCACATCTGGCCACGCCCCTTTGTAACCTGAAGGGATTATGACATCATTAACCAGGATGTATTTTTTGTAGTCCCCAAACTTCATTCGCTATAAGCTTTGCTAAGCTAACTCTGAAATAGCCAATGTCTCCCTTTGCACTGAACTTTGAGCGACTTACATTCAGAGATGTTATGTTCACACAGCTACATTACACATCAACTAAAGTTTAAAATATGATATCGTAGTGGACCACCCCTTTAATAATTGTTTCCACCTGCATGATCAAGATACAGACCAAGGGTAAAGAAGGTGAGTGGTTGAAATCCCTCCTCTTGTCACATCAAATGAAATTCCTCATGACTCCCACTTTCTCCAGCTGCTCCATGATAATCAGGAAATATTTCTGAGCAGCTTTTGTGCCCTAGTGGTCGGTGCTTCACTGAGTGCATCAGAAGGTCAAATCACTCATCAGCTCGCTAGCTTTCCTGTGCTCCATGTACAGTGTGTGTCTGTGTTTGATTAGATTACTGATGTCTGTGATTCAGTGCCACATGAACGGCCTGTTTGTTGGCCTTATCTTTTTTAACATCTCGCCTCATCAGTGTGTGTGTGTGTGTTTGAGGGGGTCGGAGTTTTTTAGCTGTATTCTGGGAACTTAATTAGCCTCAGCTAAATCTGTCCAAGAAAAAAGGTAAAATGATTAATGAGGTTCAGAATGTTTTATTTTAAGAGTAGGGTTATTGTTAGAAGTACATCAGGACTGGCCAAATAGTGAATCTAAAATCTGGAAGTAAAATTTGAATCTAATTGGTCACATCTGCCAGGAATGGCAGAAAAATGATCTAATGAATTTTAAAAATGAACCAAATCAGGTCATTCTTTATCAGATGTTTCTATTGCAGCTTCAAAACGTGTGTGTGTGTGTGTGTGTGTGTGTGTGTGTGTAGGTGTGTGTGTGTGTGTGTGTGTGTGTGACTGTGTGTGTGACTGTGTGTGTTTAAAGTTGTGCTCAGGATGTATAATCACATCTGTGGTTTCTTATCAGTTTTTAAGATTATCACTTAAACACAAATTTAACATAATTAAGCTAATTAACCTTATTTAAAGTCCATTAGAGCGGTTTAGTGTGCAGAAGATTGTAGAGTCAGTAAGTCACCATTCAGCGACACATTTGTTTGACGTTTGACACTTTTCTTTCTTTCTTGATATAAACAGTGTGTTCATGTATGTTCTTACGAGATTCATGCGAGATATTATGCTAACATGGACAAATGGACAAAAATGGGTCAAAATTGTAGTTCTATCGGTCTCTGCATCAAGTAGAATTTTCTATATACTGCAGAAAGTATATTAAAGGAGAGAAAGGTTTCTGTGCTAATGTTTCAGGCTACCTTTATGAAAGCAAAGTAAAAGCTAAACCCAGTTCTTCACGTCTTTGCAAAGAGAAAAGTTTTTTTCAGAATTTTTTTGCTTGTCATTTTTCTTTCAAAAATAAATGTAATTAAGCTAATTATAAATTTAGTTATTAAAGGACATCCTTAATATGTATTAGATGCACACATTTAAATGACCAATGGCAGTCAAGTTTTTCAACATATGCCAATGTTTACTATTGGTGGCACCTTGTACGGAAGTCCTAAGAGGCCATGCATTCAATAATTTTTTCTCTCTTGTTATGTCATGATCACGACTTAATTATCTTGTGATCTCGACATAAAATGTTCTCGTGATCTTGAAAATAACAAAACGTTGTTATATCGTGATCATGACTTATTTTTAGGGTTAGGGTTAGGGTTTAGGGTTATTTTTATTTATTTATGTATTTATTATTGTTAGTATTATTATTGTTGTTGTTGTTGTTGTTATTAATAATAATAATATCTGGCCAATGTCTGGCCAGGGAGAGAACAGCCTAGCTGGAGACGCGCATTCTTGCAACATGTTAAAGGCGTTCAAAACAGCGACAATATGAGCGCAAATGCTCGGGCGCATGATTAATGTACATTCATGATTTTATTCATGTGTGACTCTATATATCATTATTTGCAACAATATTCCCTCAACTGTTACCATTTTAAAGCAACTCTATATGGCGCAGTTTTAAAGTAATTGTAAATAACTTGCAGAAAGGATTAAAGCAAAAGCAGGATCTTCATCATTCTTCATAATTTAACTCATTTGTTATGTCGAGATCACAAGATAATTAAGTCGTGACATAACAAGAGAGAAAAAATAATTTAATGCATGGCCTCTTACTTCCGTAACCTTAAACAAAGACTTATTGTTATTTTTCATAAATCTTTTCCTGTTATAGCTCATAAATATATCAAGCAATTTCTATTGGGACCTGATATTAAACATGCAGATTTGGAGAAAATGTCTCTTTTAGAGTTAGTAAAAGTGGCCCCACCTACTCCAAAATTACGATGTCCTGTTGCAACAAAGCAAAATTTGTTTATTCTGATCCAAGTATTTTAAAAAAAAAAAGGTGACCTGAATTTTCAACCAACAATTTAGAGCTTTTAGCAGTTTTATACTTTTGATTCAGGCCCATCAGGTTGATTAAGGCAAAACATGTTGAATTTATAGATGGTGTGGATACACACAGAAAAATAAAAGTACAAAAGCTTGTACATACATGCTTTGCCTTGCTATAATTGGTACCATGTAACAGCCTGTTCTCATGAAGAAATGTAACTATTTTACATTTTGTCAATTTAGTAGCTAATTCGGATGAATTCGTAAGAGTTCAGCTATACAAAAATGTATGATGACACCCAACCCCAACCCCACCCCTAAACTCAACTATAAGCAAATCATACTAAATTGTTTGAATGAGATTGTACAACTTCATACCAATTAGCCACTATATCTAACGGTACAAATTGCCATGAGATTGTGTTGGTATGGCTTGTTTCCGCTGAGTTCGATACAGTACAGTATGGTTTATGCATTTATTTCCATTTTCATTATTAGAAGTACCAAAATAGCAAACTGTACCATACCACTTTTTGGGAGCCTTTTATAAGGGTACCTAGCACATTATTATGGCACCAAAAGGATGGAGCTACACTGCAGTTGGCAAACCAAATTAAAGGTGCATATTCAACCACCTACTTGATTGGAGTATGGAGCAAAATTGGTTTGATAAAAATTAGAGAGAAGGGGAAAAGAATAATAATTAAAAAAGCAAAAAGCAATGTGTAGATTTTATTTTTAGCACTATGATTAATACATTCTAATTATTATCTAAGTATTGCTAACTTATTTTGATTCATAGCTAGTGATTCAGTGGAAAAGAGGCATTAAAGGTATATCCCAGCAGGCACATATTCAAAAGACGTTAATATTAGGTTAGATTTAGGGTCGTGACGTCAGGTGACCAAAATTCATTGACTAGCCGTCGTCTTAAGGACAACGTTATTTTGACATCCAATAAAGATTTCAAACGATGTTGATATTTAGTTGATTATAGTATGTGTTGGACCAAAAGAGACCAAAAACCAACATATTAATCAGTAGCACCAGACAGAATCTGTGGACATTTTTTGCTCTTTCTGCAGTGGGTTTTGTAAAAAAAATTTGCAAATTGATGCAGATTTATTTTGGGAGTATCATAACTAAAAACTTAATATATGAAATAAAAAATAATACCTTTTAAACATTTATTTAATGTTTACAATGCAAATCCATCAGATCAACTTATTTGGTAAACAAAACAAGTCTCTCATATAACATATCTACTAAAAGATATGTTATAGTAAAAAAAGGTATAGTAAAAAATTACTTTACAAATTGTATTGTAAATTAATCATATGAACACTTTCATATTAGTCAATAATATTTGTAAAATTAATTTAAAAACTGAATAAATATTAAATGTACACACATTTACATAAGTAAATATATAGACTCAATGATGGGCTAAAAATCTGCTGAGCGCCCAGATTCCATGTGGGCCTATTCATCAGGTATGACAACCAAAATCTAATGTCTGATAGATGTCATAGAGCAACATCCACACAATGTCAAGCTGTGCATCATTAGACGTAAATAATTGATTTTAGGTTGAACATTGGGTTCTGGTGTCAACACGATTTTAAATTCCGAACAAAATGTAACATCCTCATGATGTTGGGGTACAACCTCAATCTGATGTCATGGTGACATCCTGTGTCTGCTGGGATATTAGTGTTAAAAAGGTACCAAATATTTGTAGCTTTAAGGTAGAAATATGGACCCATTAGGTACAAAATTGTTAAAGCTTGCACCTTTATTATTTGTATGTACATACACTCTAAAAAAAAAGGTGCTAAATAGCACCAAAACTGGTTCTTTGGTCGTAACGAGGGGGGAACCTTTTTTGGTGCTATACAGTACCTTAAAAAAATAGGTGCTATATAGTACTTTTGTCAAATGGTGCTATATAGCACCTATATTTTAAGGTGCTAATAATGTTACTTAACCTTTTCCGCAAATAAAGCCGGCATAAGAGTTATGAGAATTAGCTATAAGAACAAGTGCTTACCAGTAGTAGTGGTGCTATATAGCACTTTAAACCCCCCAAAGAACCACTGAAAAACCTTTATGGTGCTTTAAAGGTTCTTTACACAGTAAAAGTGCTATATAGCACCCTGACCACCTTAAAGAACCACTAAGGAACCACTGAAGAACCTTTATGGTGCTTTAAAGGTTCTTTACACCGTAAAAGTGCTAAATAGCACCTCAAGTACCGTAAAGAACTACTGAAGAACCACTGAAGAACCTGTTTTTTAAGAGTGTAGTTACTACACTGAAAAAAATATTCTGATAAATTGTTGCAAACAATTCATGAGGGTTGAATTTAAACAAATAAATTAAATAGAGTAATGTTCAACATAATTTGTTTGTTTAAATTCAGCACAAATAAACTGTGTACAATCACTTACCTTTAAAGAATTGTGAATGCAATGAATCATCTTTGAATAATTTTTCAGAGTACCATCCCTCAATATTTGAAGACAAACTTTAAGGGATAGTTCACTCAAAAATAAAAGTTTACTCCATATTTTCTAAACCTCAATAGGTTTCAAAATATATATTTTTTTATACATTTTTAATAATAATTTTTTAAAGTTATTTAAATTGTAAGTAATTGTAACAAACAAATTCTAAAGTAAAAAATGGTTACATGTTTTCAGCAATTTTAAAAATATCTTCTTTGTGTTCAATTGTAGAAAGAAACAGGTTTGTGGCAAGTGAATTATGACAGAATTGTGAAATTTGGGTGAACTATCCCTTTAATGTATTCTCTGATCACTTTTCTAGCAGAATCTTTGAAACTTCTATCACAAGATATTCATTAAAAAGAGCACATTCTAGTAGAAAAAAATCTAAGCTGTATTATAAATTCATTGTTTTGATTCTTCTTTGTCCCAAATGCTAAATGAAAACGTATGCAGAATGTTACTTGTGCCAAAGTAAATATATATATTTCATCCATAGATGAACCCATGAACCCTCGTGCAGGCACATATGCACACAGCGACTATAAGCCCTTCAAACAGGAACACGGCTATGTGCTACACATTCTGTGAGTTTTGGACTGACTGATGTTATTGTATTAAACCACTGAGCTGTCTATTAGCCTCTCACCCTGGCGGCCGGTCAACTGTCCCGCATTCAGCTCTCACTGTTGCTCTGATATTTTCATCAAAGTGACTATTATGTTCTATAGTATATCTCTGTCATCAGCTGAAATTACCAATGTTTTTCTTTGAGTAATATGCAATAAAATTTTATTTGAATCTTTTTTCATGGAGTCAGGCGTATTTATGTTTCCATGCACATTTCTGCCAAAGTAAAGACAGTAGTACTACTTTCTTTTTAATTTTTATTACTTCCCTTCTAATTGAAATCCAGAAATAAGCAGTTCCCCCTAGCTGTCTCTTAAATATCTCAAAACTGTGCAACAACATGCAGCCCTATATTGAAAATAGCATTGTAAAAGAAGAAACAGCATCATATATAGTCATGTTTTGATTTCTCCAGTGCATGAACTTTTTGTTGATGTTGAGTTTTCGCATCTGTGTTAAATCAATCTGAGGTTTTCTTGTTTTTCAACATTGGTACAAAAGAATAAGTCATACAAATTGTCACACAAGAGGTCAGTGCTTTGTTTTTTTATTTAAAAATAGGGAAAATGAAATAGTGGAAGGTTCCAGCCACTGATTGGTGGTTCAGATTAGACAGTTCAGCTGATGTAAATGCTGAGCTAGCTGTTGCAGGAATAGTAGTATAAAACCACTGATGGATGATGTTTAGTTTGTTTTTGTTTTTCTACACTCGAATACACCTTTCCAAAATGAGATGTTGTGAAGTTTATTTATATTTTTTACATCTTGGACTTAGACTGATTTTTGCTGTTTATTCTTATAAATCCCTTACCAAAAGAGCACCGACACATTATTTAAGCTACGCCTGAGCACTTTTTGTTTGATTTTGGATAGTTGACATAAATACAATCAGATTAAACTGCAAACACTTCTAGGGTCTGTCCAAATCCATACACTTAATTGTGTTTGTAGTATATTTTCTCTCTTTCTGTTTCTTCATATCAAAACTGATTTACTGATTTACTCATTCAAAGCTTTGACTCAAAGTAAAAAGTCCCTGTTTTGATACAAAGGTAAAAGGTTTGGTGTCAGGAAACTAGATTTGTAAATAAACCTGATTGCTCAGAGCTCTTAGTGCTTGAAACCCTAAACCCCCTCAAGCCATCCACACACAAGTGTCCCTCAACACTCATTCGTATACACACACACACACACACACACACACACACACACACACACACACA
>CAIGQQ010004210.1:2314802-2340574 GCA_903798035.1 Danio albolineatus
ACACACACACACACACACACACACACACACACACACATACATACATACATTGGGTTTTCATGTTTTATAGACTTCCCATATATGTAATCTATGAGAATCTGATCCTACAATGCCAAAAATGAGTGAGGTTTAGTTTTGGGGATATTTGGGATAGGACCTCACCCCGCCACACACACATGCACACACACACACACAAACTATGCCTGTTTTTATTTAAATTTAGAATCTTTTAATTGCCACACACTTACACTTAAGTGCTAAGTAAACAAAAATGTTTTCATTTTTATTTATTTAATTGTATTCATTCTCCTGTTTACAGTCAGCATTGATGTCAGAGATCTGGTAGATTAGTTTTTCTGTTTGTTTTATTGTCCTGGTCAAACTTGTTGTTTGTTTTATTGTCCTGGTCAAACTTGTTGTTCTTTGCACTAATTATCTGAAAAATTGCACAATTGACCTTAAATGAACAATGTTTTTTGGGTCCATTGACACATTTCTATTGCGGTCTGAGCTATTTGCATTTATTTTCTTAACTTGTAGAGAGTTTCAGTTCTCTCGGCCACCATATACTGTATTAGAATCAGCTATGTATGGTGGCCGAGAGAGCCTAACGTGCTGCAGTTTAAGAAAACACAAGCAATTCTAAAAAAAACACCAGCAAATTAAGAAAACATCTTCATTCTTTTGACAGCACACCTGCTGCAAATTCTCACAATGCATACACATTAAGAAACGTGCTGTATTTTCACACAACACAAACATTAATAAAATGCGTTCAATTTCTCACAACACAAACATTATTAAAACGTGCTGCAATTTCTCACAACACAAACATTAATAAAACGTGCTGCATTTTCTCACAACACAAACATTAATAAAATGTACTACATTTTTACACAAGACAAACAAATTAATAAAACGTGCTGCTTTTCTCACAACACAAAAAGAACGGAGCACAATGGAAATGTTTCAAGGGGACCCAAAAACGTGACAGATGCCGTTGAAGTTGTATAAGATCTTTGAAAGGTGAGTTTTTTTGTTTGTTTGTTTTTTTGGTCACACTTTACAATAAGGTTCATTAGTTAAGGTTAATTAATGCATTTACTAACATGAACAAACAATGAAAAATACATTTACTACAGTATTTATTAATTTAAGTTAACGTTAGTTAATGAAAATACAGTTGTTCATTGTTAGTTCATGTAACTCATGGTGCATTAACTAATGTTAACAAGCATGGACTTGGATGTTAATGTATTAATAAATGTTCAATTATAAATAATAAATGCTGTACAAGTGTTGTTCATGATTAGTTCATGTTAGTAAATACATTAACTAATGAACCTAATTGTAAAGTGTTACCCTTTTTTTTTTAATATGCCAATTTTAATATCATTTATTAGCCTAAATAACCACAACCTCCATAACCAGGATCCGCCATGCTTTAGGGTCTTCTTGAAACATTTCTGTTGTGTTGTGTGAAAATGCAGCTCGTTTTATTAATGTTTGTGTTGTTTTTAATGGATATGCGTTGTGAGGATTTGCAGCAGGTGTGCTGTCAAATGGATGAAGATCTTTTCTTAATTTGCTGGTGTTTTTTATAATTGCATGTGTTCTCCTAAATTGCAGCATGTTAAGTTATCTCGGCCACCGTATAGGCTATGAGGTAAATTATATCTTAAAAAGGTGGTATCATTAAACACATTTAAGTACATTTAATGTTTGCTTTATCTGATTGTACTTGTATGACTGATTAGGTTTTTTTTTATTCTCCCTGAAGTAAAGATTAAATAACAAAAGTTACGCTTGAAGTGATAAACGCATGGCTATAATAGAGATGGATTGAACAGGCATTGGAATCATCAAGTTTGCCAAAAGATTGAGGGAGACGGAGAGATTAAACTGCTTGATGAAAGGTAAGACTCTCGGTCAGTCAGTCAGCAAGCCTGAAACAGAGCAGGGATGGCAAGCCTCATTGGTGTCACTCAGTCGTCAATCTAATCTGAGTGTCAGGAAAACCGCAGGGGCCCTTGTCGCCCAACGGAACATGTCTTTCAACCACACAGCAGCTGCTGCCATATCATGACAAGAACTGGAACACAGCCCAGCTGCCCTGACCCTGTTTTTCCTTTCGCCACTTCCACACACACTACATACTTCCCAAACAATGTAGAACAATACCAAAGCAAAAATATCCAATAGACACACCTACAATCTTATGTCAACATCCACATATACATACCTATGGAAAAACCATGCACTTCCTTCATTTTTAAAACTTCTTTCTTTATTTCATTCATTTTGTGCTTTACTTAAGGCCTTTTCAGGATCCCAGTTCTCTTAGGAAATGGAAATGTTTGTAGCATTTACTGTCACTTTTGTGTGCACATTTGTGGTTAGAATTACTGACTTTCTTTTATACCAAAAATGACTAAAGTAAAGATCATGTTCAATGAAGATATTTTGTCAGTTTCCTACTGTAAACATATTAAAACATTTTAGCAATTAGCAATGTGCATTACTAAGAAGTTCATTAATCAAAATGTATAGATGTTTTTCTCAATGTTAAAATTTCTTTGCACTCTTAGATTCCAAACTGTTGTATCTTCTAATCCTAACAAACCATAAATCAATGGAAAGCATTGAACAAAAAATTAATTTGGCTTGTCCGATAATGCATCATTTATGCAATGTATTTTTTTTTATTACATTTATGACTAGTTTTTTGGTCCATGGTCAGAAATGTGCTTTTAGTACAATGTTCCAATGTGTTGATTTTGTGCAAAAGAAACATCTATTATATTGATAAATGTTTAAACAAAATAGCTTCGTATTTTGCTTTATGAACTATCTAATTATTTTGTATCTTTAAAATGTATTTGCTGCCACTTTTGGTCAGTTGTTATTCACCCATGCTGAAAAATGTTTCTTAATAATAAAAAACTCTTTCTCACTTCATATTTTTTAAATGTTCTTAACTGTCAGAAAATATGCATGGATCGTTAATAATGCATAGCTTTTTTTTTATTTATTTTTTTAGTTTTTTTGCATTTATGAAAATTGTAATGTTTGTAGCATTAAAAATGTCTTTACTGTTACCTTTGGTCCCTTTTTTACTTTTACTTTTGGTCCACTTTTTTAATAAAAATACTTTAAGTAGCATATTACTTAAAGTTTTACTTCAGGATATCAGTTATATTTCTTATCTATTTACTGCACCTACATCTTCATATACTCAGAACTGTAAATGACAATTGTGTGAGCAAAACAAACTTCTGTTTGCGAAAATGGAACCCATTGATCCACTTTACAAAGACAACAGAGGGACCAGATGGCTGTATTGTCAAAGCAACAGAGTCTTTTTAAATAATGTGTAGAGGGAAGATATGGTTCTTTGTTTGGTAAATATTTGGACATACTACTTATAGATTACAAAAATATGTGGAAAAATTATGTTTTAGTTTGATTAAGGCAAAACACTGCAGTTGAAGAGCGTCAAAATATCAACTTATAACAATCTCCCTTCTGTAAAAATAATATATAACTAAAATATATATCAAAAAATATATAAGAAATTTACATGAAAAAAAAACTCATTTTGAGAAATCTGTATTGTAGTTGCAATCTACAGACACAAAATGAACAGCTGCAGTTGAATTGTGACTGTTTCCTTTTCATTAAAAAAAAATCCCAAAATTTAAACGTGCATGACATAAAATTTGCTTTTGCTTTCAGTCTCACCTTAAAAGAGGTCATATGGATCTATAGAGGAGTCCTAGATGGAGTCTGGGTGGCTGGAGTGTGTGTGTGTATGTGTGGGAATGGGAACCCGAGGCCCCCTCTCCAGCTGCTGTCCTCACTTTTCTTTTCTCCCTTTATTTGCTTCGTCTCTTTTGTGGTGCTTCCTTTTCTTTTCATCCTTCGTATAGGCGCTGATTTTGCAGACTTGTAGTCTTTGAAATGCTGCTCTCAATGAACCTCAGAGCAGGAAAGAGACTGAGAAGAGAAAGATTGAGATGTTAAATTCAGCTTGTCTGGTGACAACTTGCCTAGAGGTTTTGAACTTTTTTAAATCTACAATGAATTAAAACCTATAGGGTGCATTCAGACTTTCTTTCATCATTAAAAAAACGTATATAAAATATTCAATATCCTTTTCAGCCCAGCCTTCCAACAAAATAAACAAAAACGAAATGCCCCAGTGTGACAACTTACAATATTAAAACGTAGGTCCATACAGATTAAAAATGTCATCGCCAATGCAAGGATTTTAAACTTTTTAAAATTCAGCTTGTTTACATGTTGTATCTTTTTTACAATGTTTATATAAAACTATTTATAATTTATTTAAAGATTAATCAACAATTAATCACAAAAACATCTAATTAAAAAACAATGTCCATAGCAATGTGCAAGACTTAAATCAATATAGTTTATATTAAAAAGCTGTTTTATTTTACACTGAGCAAGTTGTCTCATGGGGATGGGTTTACTAAAACCACGATCATGAATTTTTTAGCAGACACTGTTCCATTATTTAGAGTCACATGATTCTTAAATTAACATATATATGTCATATGAATGTCATCAAAACGCTGATTTGATATTTAAGAAACATTTATTTGTACAATTACCATTATACTGCTGTTTTTTTTTCAAAGTATTATACTTTTTTTCAGAATTTTTTGATAAACAAAAACATGCATTAAAAGTGGATTTTTTCTAAGATTATAAATATTTTTACCGACACTATTTAATTTAATAGGGTGGCACGGTGGCGCAGTTAGTAGTGTTGTCGCCTCACAGCAAGAAGGTCGCTGGTTTGAGCCTCGGCTGGGTCAGTTAGCATTTCTGCGTGGAGTTCTCCCTGTGTTAGCGTGGGTTTCCTCCGTGTGCTCTGGTTTCCCCCACAGTCCAAAGACATGCACTATAGGTAAATTGGGTAAGCTAAATAGTCCGTAGTGTATGTGTGTAAATGAGTGTGTATGGGTGTTTCCCAGTCATGGATTGCAGCTGGAAGGGCATCCGCTGCATATCAGACATATGCTGGATAACTTGGCGGTTCATCTGTGAAGACCCCTGAATAATAAAGAGACTAAGCAAAAAAAATTAAATTCATTATGTTTTCTTTTCCCTTTTGGCACTGGGTTTAAATGGCCGTGGGTTTCTTTGCTTCAGGTTCAACTGTAAAATGAGCAGAAAGAGATTTCTCAGCATCTGGATATTCTCTTGGCAGCTACTTGATGATGGCTTAAGTACGTATTTTCATGGACCTTGTTAAAGTATAAGTCACATGTGCTTGTCAGGGCATTCAGAAACAACAGAGCTGACACGACTGCTGTTGGACTGGATGATATTTGAGAATGCTGGAATCGTGTGTGTGTGTGTGTCGGACGATTTCAGTGTTTTAAGAAAAACATTTAACACATCACAAATTCCACCCCCAACCCTAAAACATCTGTCAGTCATTACTGGTCCTCCCCCTCAGCCCTAGGCAAGGGCTGGAGAAACAACTTTTGACCTCTGACCCAAAGCATAGAGCTCCACTTAACGGTGCCCCCTTATTTCCACACACAGACATTCTGTCTCTCTTTGTCTTCATCTGCTACTTGAACACAGAATAACTGTTTTACTTCAAATCCAAAGACAATTTAACATTTTTTTGTTTAATATATATATATATATATATTATATTAAATATATATTATTATTATTATTTTGTATTTATTTATTTTCCTAAGCTAAATTTTCAATTGATTCAAAGTAAATAGCTTAAATTACAAAACATTTTCAGCCAGGATTTAGTTTATTAAGACATTGATGTAAAATTGACTGATATTTTCTGCATTAGCCCATTAGAGTTTTACATAGGTTATTTTATTGATCCTAAATAGACCTTTAGATTGAGTTGATAGATTTTTATTAAAATGCTTTATTGTATTTTCATTTTATCATTAAATGCATAAATATAGTTTGTTTTTCCAAGAAGAAGAATATCCCAAGGTTCAATATTGGGTCCACTTTTCTTTTCTATTTGCATTTATAATCTGTTAATGTGTATCATTCGCCCACCTGCGGCTTCTCTCAGCAGCGATTATTAAACCACACTGAACTGAACTGAACTAGAATGAACTTCAACACTTAATACTAGACTGACACTGTTTCAATTTTTTTATAATCCATGTGAAACTGCTTTGACACAATCTACATTGTAAAAGTGTTATACAAATAAAGATTAATTGAATTTAATTATTAACAATTTATAATGTGTTAATGTAGACTATACTGTTATCTATACTGCAAAAAAGTAACCAAATTACAAATAAACATAATTCATATTTTATTGCCTTGCTTTCTTGTTATAAACCATTACATAAAACTATTATGTCTCATTCCATTTTTTTTCTTTTTCTTTTTTTTTATTTGGTGGGGGTTGAGGGTATATGAGGGAAGGGCATCTTTCAGTCCGTTTAAATTTATGTTATGATGTAGTCCCCATGTCTTTTATCCACCTTTCCACTCTCATCTTGTCCACCTTGACCTATTGTCATTATACATCATCCTTCTTCCGTGCCTTTGAGTGCATTTCATTGTCTCTCTCTACTCTCCCTCAGATCAATAACAGACACATTAGAGCTTGGTGAGGGGAACAATACAGGTGATCTTTTATCCATTAGGACTTACTGACACACATATACTCCTCCATGTGCACACTCTCTTAAAACAGATACATTTTGGGGGATGATAAAGTGCAGTTCAGGGGTCCAGAAATCTTCCTATAATGCCCTAACTTCCCTAAAATCCACTAAGAATATACTAGGTTTGAGGACACCCCATAAAACAAAAGAACTTCATAATGAAAGTTAAAACACAACACTATTTTTGTTAAGATAACATCTGTACAGTGTTAGTCGTTTATAATTTTTTTCTGGGAAAAGAAAAGACATCAGTTATATATATTTGTATCTACATTAATTATAAAAAGAGCTACAAGACGTGGAGACAGACTGTGGTTGGCAGCGACACCATGTGGTGGTCTCATTTGTTCGCGTTTAGCAAAATGTTTGCGTTAAAAAATTAAGTATGGAACCACAGCGGGGCGCTAAAGGGTTTCCATTGTTCTGAATTTCGTCATATCCGGACGATTGCCATTGGCAAATTTACGTGGTGACGTTTGCAATATTGGACAAATGAAATAGCTGAAACTGCGCAGTTCTGATTGGACAAGGTTGAACTGTCAATCAAGCCCTGCAGAGCCCAAAAAAGCATTTGCCGTCAGATGAAAATGTGCAAGGCTAGAGGCAACAACTAGCGCTCTCACAAGGCAGTGATTTAATCGGTGAAAGCTAGGCTTTTACTTACTTGATTAAAATGATTTAACATTTAAGTTAAATTAAAATTACATTAAATACATGCATTTATAGACATATATTAGAATTATTACAGTAAATTGTAATATTTACTATTATTTACTAGTATTAGTTTTAGTATTTTATGTTATTACAACTTACAATAATAAAACAAAAATAATTGAAAAATTAATAATACATCTGTGTATTTTTGACTATTAGCTATTTATAGATTAAGTTAAATGATAAAGTACAGCATTGTAATGATTTCAACATAACTAGCACACTATAATTATTACTATATTGGTTGTATGCAACACTATTATATTAAATGTAAATGTTATTGAATATCTCCTGTTTTCTATTGCAGTAATTGCTTAATTTCAAACTCATATAAAAATGTAATAAAAAAAATAAACAATGCGTGTGTATGTGTGTGTGCGTGTGTGTGTTACAGTAGGCAAGTGCAAATGTATTTTTAAAAAATGAACTATAAATAACTCTTTAATAACTGTATAAAACAGTAATAATTAATGTATTTATTTTTTTTAGCATTTATAATGGCTTGTTCAAAACATATAACACAAATAGATTTATATGTAATAGTAATGATATGTCTTGTTTTCCCAGACAGCAACCTAATGAAAACTATTTTATTTTGCATTTTGTTCATTTACAATACCACACAACATGAATACTCTTATAAATGTTTACATAAATATTAATACAAGAACATGCATATATAATAAAAACAGTAAACACAGTAAATAGCAGTAGTAAAAACACATAGAAGTAGTAATAAGCAGTTTTTTTAGATTAAATAATTGCGGTTCATGGTTTGATTCAAATGTTAATCTATATTAAAAAATGTTGTCCATTTTGAACAACTAATATGCATTCTGATGACAAATACCTGTAAAGTTTGTTAGTTTAATTAGTTATGTAATTTATAATCTGACAGATTTCAACGGTGTGCTTGAAATGAAGTTAGATGTGAGATCATTCGCTATAACACCATTTTTGCATCACCAATGAGAATCAAACAGCCCAGTCGACTGGCTCCTCCCATTTTTTCTTTAAATGAAATGAGTGCCTCCAATGAAAAGCCAAGCAACACTTGCGATTACTTTTCGATAGAACCTGGCGCTTTCTGAAGGATATGTTGGGGATATTAAAACCTGTCCGAGCTATGAAAGATCGTGACATGGGTTTCGAAAGACATACAATTATGCTAGAAGTAAGGCTATTTTTTGATCTTCAGTTGGATGACAAGATTACTTAAATCTAAACTGCAAGACTAAGGATTTTAAGTAGCTACGTTTATGTCCGCGTACAGGAAGACCATAAGATGCAACCAGAACAAAATCCTTCTGAGCAAATGTGTTTAATTAAATCTATTAATATAGTTGCTGTTGGTGATAGTGTTGCTCCTCATGTTATCATTGTTTTTGTAATTATCTTAAAGCAAAAATGAAAATACAACTTTTGATATTCGCAACAAATACGCGGTCATATAAACTGTATATTCTCTTCACTAAATAAGTCAGATTTGCAATATTGTGCAGTTTCCTTTTACAAACAGTAGATGGCAATAAAGGTTTAAGTAACTGACTTAATGTGGTTGTTTTGGTTGATGCCTGACATAATTTTTTCTTCAGTTATTTTTCTTTGTTAAGATTCTTTCATTTTTTAAATCCCAGACATCATCATCTTCCCACGAGGGACTTCTATCCAAAATGCAAAGGCATCAATGTACAGTTTCTTTAATAAACAACTGGTTTGTATTTTGAAAAAAGCACATTATGGGATTAAAAAATCCAATTAAGAGGAGTAAGGTTATAGCCAAAATAAAACGAGAAAAAATCAAAATCAAATCATATTCTTGCAAGAAACACACCTTTCCCCATCTGAACATGATAAAATTTAAAAAATTTGGATATATGCAAACTATAGTTCTTTTAGGAAAAATTATAAAAGAGGTGTTTCGATATCTATACATAATTCTCTTAATTTTGAATTGCTAAAAGAGATATCAAATAAAGAAGGTAGATATATTTTGCTTTAGGGAAAACTAAATCAACAATTAATCACTTTAGTAAATATATATATACCCCCTGGCAGTAAAATACTGTTTAAAATTATTAACCTTTTGGCTATGGAAACTAAGGGAATAATGATATTTGGAGGTGACTTCAATATAGTCCATAACCAACAAAAGGATACTTCCAATAATAAAAGAATTAAAACAGTACAACTAAGAAGTTTTAAGAATTCATTAAAAGATATTGGAGTATTAGATGTTTGGAGAGATCTTCACCCCTCAAAACGAGAATACTCCTATTATTCCTCACCCCATGCGGTTTACAGCAGGATTGATTATTTTTTTATGTTTAGCAGGGACAGACACAGGGTAAAAGATTGTGAAATGAAAGCTGCCGATGTATCAGATCATGCAACATTGTACCTCACTTTAAATTTGAATGATAGAAAAACTGATAAAATATGGAGGCTAAATACAAGTATACTAGGAAAAAAAGAAGTAGTGGCCCAAATTAAATCAGAAATTGAATTATACATAGAGAATAATGATAATGGGGAAGTAAGTCCTATAATTTTATGGGATGCAGCTAAAGCCGTAATATGAGGCAAGATAATTTCCATTACAGCAAGCCTTAAGAAAATAAAAGAACTTCAATTTAGGAATATTGAAGATGAATTAAATCAATTAACAGAACAACATGCAATTAGTAAAGATACTCAGATTCTGAAACAGATCAAAAATAGAAAAAATAAAATAGATGAGATGTATAAAGAAGACATAGAGAAAAAAGTGTAAATTCTTAAGGCAAACCTTTTATGAAACGGGACCAAAAGCAACAAAAAGGCTAGCATGGAAACTTAAAAAACATCAACAAAAGGCTTCAATTCATAAGATAAAGGACCCCAGAACAGGGAAAATATTGGATAGTCTGGATAAAATTAAAAAAGCTTTTGAAACCTATTATAAATCTTTTTACTCACAACATAGGTAAATAAAACATCAATTAAAGATTTTTTTTGATTCTCTTGATCTTCCCTGTATTGGACAAGAACAAAATAGTCTCTTAACAAAAAAAATTACAGAGGAGGAATTAGAAAAAGCATTAAATAATCTTAAAATAATAAAACACCCGACAATGATAGTCTACCTTCTGAATGGTTCAAAACATTCAGAAAAGACACCTCTTCTTATATCATCATTTAATTAGACACTTAAAGAGGCAGATATTTCCCCTTCTTGGAGGGAAGCAATGATCTCAGTTATACCTAAAGAGGGGAAGGATAAAACTCTTTGTAGTTCATTACGACCTGTGTCTGTTTTAAATTTGGACTATAAATTATTTGGCTCTATTTTAGCCATGAGACTTGAAACATTTTTACCTGATTTGATAGATACAGATCAAACAGGGTTTATTCGAGGTTGACAGACTCAAGATAATATAAGAAGGACACTTCATGCAATACAAATAATTTTAAAAGATCACATTAAAGCAATTTTAGCTTTTGAAAAAAAAAAGCTTTTGACTGTGTAAATTGGGAATATTTATATCAAGTTTTATATAGATTTGGATTTACAGAAAATACAGTTAGAAGCTTTCAATGTTTATATTCTAACCCAGTGGGTATATAGGATCAACATAAATGGGTGTCTTTCAAAAAAGATAAAACTAGAAAAAGGAACTAGGCAGGGTTGTCCCCTCTCTCCCCTGATGTTTCCCTTAAATACTTAGAAGTATGGTTAACACAACATGCAGCTGACCTATATAGTAAAACTATGATATAATCGGTGATAAAATTAAAGATGATCTCAAACGCTGGTCCTCTTTACTATACTTCAGTTCTAGAATTGAAAGCATAAAATGAATATACTCCCAAGACTGTTATATCTTTTCCAATCACTTCCTGTGGAAGTCCCAGTCAGACAGTGTCAGGACTGGGATAAACAGTTTTCTAGATTTATTTGGAGAGGAGAAAAAACAAGAATTAGGTATAAGACTTTGAAATTAGATAAAAGAAAAGGAGAAATGTCCCTACCTAAATTCAAAGATTATTATTATGCCGCACAATTAAGACCATTGGTCTGTTGGTGCAATCTTGAAGTAGAGACAAGATGGAAGGAAATAGAGAGCAAAATTCAGGAAATACCAATTCAAGCATTGATAGGTAAAAAAAATAATAATTTCCAGATGAAGAACCAGTATCTTAACCCACTAACACAGTTTACTTTGAAAACTTGGTTTACAGTGGTAAAGAAACTTCATTTGGAAAAACAAATTAAAATCTTGAATTGGGTGGCACATGACCCAGATTTTAAACCTGGAACTATGGATAACAGATTTAAACAATGGGTATATTTAGGAATCTCTTCATTTTGAACAATTATAAAAGATGGCAGAATGGAATGCTTCCAAACTTAAGTTTGGTCTTCTAAACCAAGATCTATTTAGATATTTACAGTTCCGGGACTATTATGAAGGAAATGCAGGATGAGGATTGGAACAATCAGCTTGTTCTGATTTTTATTCAGACATACAATAAAAGTATGACTAAAACAATTTCTAAATAATATGCAATAACTAATTCTAGAGGACTCTCAACAGACTATATAAAATGGGAAAGGAAGTAGGCATTATTCTGAATCAAGACCAGTGGCTTAAAATATGTGCTGTCCCACACACCTCAACAAGCTCAAGAATGTGGCGTGAATTTTGTTGGAAAAATGTAATTAGATTTGTTATTACACCAAAAATTAAATCATTAAAATCAGGGACCACTCATCCTTGTTGGAGAAACTGTGGGGTAAAAGAGGCACATAGTGTGCATGTATTCTGGCAGTGCTTAAGAATTAACAGTTTTTGGGAAACCGTGCACTCTGCCATCAATGATATTTTTGATCTTCATATTCCTAGATCAATCGAAGTACTTTATCTAGGAGATATTCCTGTTAAACTTGAAAAGGAGGATAGATATCTATTTAAGATATTTTTTGGCAACAAGTAAAAAAGCTAGAACCAGGAAATGATAAAAAGAAGACCCACCAACTAAAGATTAATGGTTCACAATTATAGCAGAAGTTGAGGAAATAGAAAAAATTACACATGCACTTTAATTACAATCAGAGATCTTGGAAAATGGAAAATGGAGTAAATGGCTGGCTCTCTCCACAACAACAATATAATTATCTACAATTGAACATTTACATAATTCTAGAGGTTATGCGTCATTGTGAGAATATGGCAACATTTTATTATATTTTATTTTATAGTTATTTCATTTATTTATTTATTTATTTTGATGAGGTAATTAAATATTTAAATATATATATAGATAGATAGATAGATAGATAGATAGATAGATAGATAGATAGATAGATAGATAGATAGATAGATAGATAGATAGATAGATAGATAGATAGATAGATAGATAGATAGATAGATAGATAGATTTGTGTGGAATGGATGTATTTGCGTATATATGTATATATGTATGCATGTATATTTATGTATGTATGTATGTATGTATGTGTATATTATTATTTTTTTGTTTGTTTGTTTTGTTCCTAATGGTTATATGTTTCTAAGAAAATCAATAAAAACTAAGTATAAAAAAGAGAAAAAAGCACATTATGGTTCTTATAATTTTAGGATGTATCTATTCACTTATTTTATTTTTTTCAATTATTTTATTTAATCTAATTTGTTTTAAAAACCTTTTAATATTTGTCTGAATTTATTTGTTTTAATTTAGTTTAATTTGCATTATTTGTTAGAATGATTGTTTATTTTCTTTGTATATTTCTTTCTTTGTGAATTTGTTTCTTTTTAATGTGTTTATGTTAAAATGATTACTTATTTTTTTTACCCTATTTCTGTATCTTCGTTTTTTATGCTATTTATATTAATTAATTACATTTATTTACTTTTTATTATTTCTTTCTTTTTGGTATTTTTCTCCACACATTTACACAAACTCTCTTGTATTCCAATTTGAGCCCCTAGGGGTCCACATGCAGGTCCTGGTGTGAAAACCAAACAAACAAACAAAAAATGCCATTGTGAGATGTTTTTGTTCAATGGAGCAAACAGAGCACTCAGTCAAAGCTGCCAGCTTTTTGGTGGGTGTGTTGCATTGCACTGGCTCTGTGTTATAACTTTTCTACATAATGCGACAGACAGACAGACAGACAGACAGACAGACAGACAGACAGACAGACAGACAGACAGAAAGATGAGACAGACAGACAGACAGACAGACAGACAGACAGACAGACAGACAGATAGATAGATAGATCTGATAGATAGATAGATAGATAGATAGATAGATAGATAGATAGATAGATAGATAGATAGATAGATAGATAGATAGATAGATAGATAGATAGATAGATAGATAGATAGATAGATAGATTCCGTGTATGTATATATATATATATATATATATATATATATATATATATATATATATAATCAGAAACAAATGCGGTATTAATCAATTAATCATCACCTCGTGTCTGTGGTTTGAGCAGACCATAATTTAAATGATGACGACACCAGCCATGACAGCTACCGTTGAAAGCAGTTGAGAGTGCAGCGGGTTAGTAGGTCAAACCGAAGAGTGAGAAGCTATGTGTTTATACAAATCTTCGCAAAAGTTTTAGTTCTTTAAAAATTTATATATGTCAGTATTGGAACCGAGAAATTACAGCACTTCCTAGTTTACTTTAATATTTCGTCCAAGAACGGAAGAGCTAAAGGAAGCGTGGCTCATGCTTGCTTGTGATTGGCTCGCTAAATGAATGACAACAGAAATGGTCCAATCAGAGCTTGTTGCGAAGGTAATTCCGTCGCATGAGAGTGGGATTTTATTTAGTTATGCAAATTTGAGCAGTTGCTCCCCTCCTCGGATGAGAGGCTCAATTCAGGATAGCCTCGGAGTTTTATTGTTCTTAATAGGATAAAAAGTTGTATCCGTCGTGCGGAATTTATCTAACGAGAATGACTCGTGACGTTAATGGACAGACCTACATCTCTGAATTTTGATGTTATTGGCCAGGAAGTTATGAAAAGCCGGTAGTGTAAGTGCAGCGAACAGTTTCACCGGTCGGGGCTGCTCTTTGTCTGACACAGAGAGTAGTCAACGCGTGCTCTTTTGTTTAGGAATTTGTCTTTGTTTTACAACAAATAGGCGATCATTGTTTTCGTTAAGGCCTCTCGAGGTTTAAATATTTGTTTTAAACATGCATCATATGAAGAAATATTTCACCGAGGGACTCATTCAGTTTACGATTCTACTGAGTTTGATAGGAGTTCGCGTGGATGTCGACACCTATTTGAGCGGCTACTTCTCGCCCTTGATAGAGACAGATGGGGGACCGACCTCGGCTTTTATACAGACCCCTTTTCACCACTACCGGGATACCGCGGCCGGCCATCATGTGCACCCAAAATGTCCCGAGCTGGACTATTTTTTCACCAGCCGCAGGCTTCTTAATGAAGTGCGAGCGCTCGGGTCTCCGGCCCGCTTCCCCACGCGTGTCAGCGCATGGCTTGTGCACCTGGTACCTGACGAAGGATCTGATGGCGATGAGCAACACCAGCTGCCAGAGGACCCTGATAATCAAGAGGTAAATACCGTAAATCACCGGCAAGAGAATGGCCATAGGGCTGGAGAGGGATTCGGGCTTTCATTATCTCAGGGTTGCACCGTTTCGAGGCCTTGCTGTGCGTCTGGAGAACTTTCTAAAGAGGTATCAGCAGTCCAGCAATAACGTTACACACTTTCCATGCTTAATGTGATATTTTGTTGCATTCGCATTATAAGCTACTCTAGTTGGCACATATGGGTTGCTTTAATGTTTAGTGTTATTTTGACGAGTTAGCAGTTAGCTTCATGGCAAACCGTATTTTGCACTCGTGAGCAACTGAAAGCGAAACGATAACTGACCTATCCATACACAAATTAGTTGAATGTTACAATTTAATAAAAGGATATAATGTGTGGCGAACTAGATCCGATCTACCTGGTTGTATTAATCTAGTTTTGGGCTTTGGTTTTATTACGATGTTTTTAAACGCTCAGCAGCAAATTCAAGTCTACTTTAAATAAGTCGTGTTTCCAAAAAAGTCGTGTTTCCGATGTAAATTTCTGTTTACCTGTTTGTATGAGGGCCAGTAACCATGGCAACAGTTACATGTGTCGATCAGGTGTTTCATAGGTTAGTAAGGGCCTTGAACCATGGTAACCGGTACAGGACCAGTGCTAGACCGTTTTCAAATTCAAACAATGTTTTAATCGACAATTATCAAATACATTTGGTCAGTACACACATTATAAATATAGTTAATATAATCAATATCACCCCCGTTTTTATTACCTATTTTTCGTGCTAGACTCCGTCAGAGTTTAAAAAAAAGGGGTAAAGTATCCTTTGGTCCAGCCCAAACTAGATCTTTCTGAAACGTTGCTGGTCCTGTCTTCTTGACAGAGTTGGCCTAGTTTTTGAAATCTGTCAAGTCATGTATTCTCCCTCTAGCTACATATCAAAACATGTTATGCAAATATAAGTACTTTTTTAACTGCCACAGGTGTAGGTGAAGTAGAGTAAGTCTATATGAAGTGAGTGAAATCTCTATTGAAAGAGTAGTAAAGAACTACTAATACATGTCTTAAACAGGTACACCATATAGTTTACTTGATCTTTAAATGAAGTTATTCCTGAATGCAGTTTTTTTCATAATTTTACAAATAATTTAGACATTTATTTTGGCATCCCATTTTCTTTCGTTCCAGGAAACTTTACTGAATCAAGAGAATGAGGAGGAGGAGGAGGATGTCAAAGATGAGAAAAAACAGGAACAAACCAATCCTTCGCTGAACCAGCTGACTCAGAGCTTAGCGCTAGAGCAAGAGGTAAACAAAAACAAACATCACTACCTGATGAACAAGTCTTGTGTGTCTGTCAGGTTTAATGTTAATCTTGAGTAATGAGCACAAAACGTTACCTAACCGTAGTCTGGTTATCAACAATTGAATAAGCTAGATCTAAGAGTAAATCAAAATAGTTAATTTGTCTATGTAAGTTATATTTTCATTATTCAGCTCCAATGTGAACAGTTTTTTTTCTTTCTTTCTTCCAGGATTTGCTGGTTAGTGAATCCCTGCCTCCACCGCTTTCGGGTCTAGAGCTTCCTCCACGGTTGCAGGACTTTCTCTCTGACTTTGATGTAAGTGATTTCTGTATGCTTTGTACTTTATGCAATTCATTCATTTTTCCATCAAGTGCAACTATATGAATATACATTTTTAGATGTTGATTGCTCATCTCTTATAAATTGGTGTTACAAAATACATTAGCCATTTACATTGTCTGTGTGAGTTTATATAGTCTTTCATTTTAAATCTCCATGTAACACTGTAGACAGCAAACCCAGTGACTTAATTTTAATACAAAAAAGAAAAATGGTCCAACCTAAAAAATAGCATTGGTGTCTCCAGAATTTATCTGTGTATTTTTAGCTCAATGCCAATTAGATCATTTATTATACCATTGAATAAGTCAATTTTGGGGTCACAGGGAATTGTAGCTGTTTTGTGCCTGCACCTTTGAATGCAAATGAGCTAGTTCCCCCTACCCACTGTTTAAGCATGTCCATTTTTCTAGCATCAGTTGTCATAAAAACACAGCACAGTGACAGACACAGACAGCAACTTAGACACAAATGAAGCAGAGAGCCACTCACTAATATAACAGAAAGACTAAACCAGAAAGTTTCCGAATGGTCATTTGATGTAGTTGTTGACACACGTTTTTTGCATGTCTCCTCGACATAAATGTATGCTGCTGTATGGAGATCCATTGTCACTGTATAAAATAAACACGATTTAATGCCCACTACCCAGGGTAGGTTATAGTTGAACTGACACTACGCAGCTGTGGTGATTCCAGCAGTTATGAATTACATACCAACTTTATACTGTCTATAAAAAACATGCAGTGTTTTAAAAACATCTTAAACTGCTTGAGGTGCAGCTGATTACAGATAGTTAGAAAAGATCTTTTATTCCCAGTTTATTTGCTGTCTTGTGAAGGTTACAATACACGTTAATATAACACTTTATAATAACATGTTGCCTGTCAATGAATTTGATGGGCAGGAAGGACCACACTGTCTGCTACGTCATGGTGCATGGACCTCACAATATGTGGGATTTGGATCCTGATTTAATTTTAAGACATTTAAAAAAAAGACTTGATGTGTTCATAACATTATACATCATACTACAAATGTCTGTCTAAACAGTTTTCAAAGCTTGATTTTGTATTAAAGGAGCCCTTTATTGCACAAGTTAATTTGTAGTTCATTGTTACAAATCCTGTCAGTGGACTCTAAACAACTATAAGAATACAAAACCAATTTTCTAAGTTTATTCTAAATGCCACACCCTCTTTAAAAAAACCTTGTGCAATTTGCTCTAAATGTCTTTACTCCATAACAAATCTTTTAAATTGATTATTATTCAGAAGAAACTTTAAGCACTTTTGTTTGCAAAGTAGCTTGTAATGTGTGAGTAATTAACAAATATGAGATACAAACAATTCATCATAAAAAGGCAAATAATCTCAAGAAGTGTAAGTAATTCAATGCATATTTTATTTAAATGATTTTAAAAGACAGAGTAGGTAGGAATTAAGGAAATGGAGAACACTGGAGTTTTTGTTTTGTTTTGCAAGTTAGAATGCATTCCATAGATGTTGTATAAAAACATTAAAGCAACTAAAACAAGCATTATTTGGGAAATACCTAGGGCTGTGCGATAATACGATATTTAATCGTGGACGATAAAAATGACTCCACGATCCACTTTTTCAGAAAAATCGTTGTATCGCGATGCAGTATATAGTGCAGTGCTTCCGCTTCATTCATGCTTCCATGACTGGCGCCACGCCTAAATTCATCCCGCGACGGCAATTACTGCTTCATTCAAACATTCAGTCGTCTGTCGTTGTTGTTTTCTTAAATAGCGGGTTACAATCGCACCAAAACGTATTAAAAGGTAAGTGAAATATAACAGCGGGAACTTTTCTATAACCGCCGTGCGTCATTTGTTTAACCCTTTAAGGTGACATGCTGACTGACAGACGGGCTGACAGGACTCCGCGATGCGCGAGGCCAGCATACAGGCGCAGCTTTTAGTTATGTTGAACAGTTTCCATAAATATGCTTTATAAATAAAGTTCTGTGGTTCTGCATACAATGACTTTCTCTTGCTGGAGTTTTTAGCCACTTCACTTTACCTCAGGACGCAATAATGCCGCTCTGAAGGTCTATTGGAGACATTCGTAAATATTCCTAGCAAATCTAATAAACGTTGCAGACATCCGCGTTACATAAACGCACTAAATCACAGTTCAGCAGCGTTTATTTGAGGGCGCGCAAGAAGTGCGCACGAACACAGAGCGGATCGGCTACCCGCATGCTCTATATTGGGCGTCTGCAGACTTGCGATCTCACCCGGTAATACTGCGCTCACGACATATGTCACTGAAATAAAACCATAAGTTGTTGGTAGATCTGTGTACAACTGGGCTATTTAATTAGTTTGTCAAGGGGTCCAGTTCATGAAGAGCATCGCAAATGAGAGGCCAGAGATGACTTGCAATATACTGAAGTGATAATGACACAACAGCAATACAAGAGCTCATTTGCAGTTTTTGCTCCTTAAGATACCCATGTTGGCTTTTTCTACATTCAAATGTAAATATGTTGTATTTTGAAACTACATAACATCACTGCATTGTACAACGTGGCTTTTTTTATAAACACATTCAAATGTTGTATTGCAAAGCACAACAAAATCAATGCATTGCTCAAGTATTCTTCTACAAACACATTCATATGTTGTTTTGAACTGCATAACAGTCAAGGATGAAGCGATTATAGATTTTGGTTGTATGATTATATAGTCTGAAGAATAATCATGGTTTCATGGTTATCATGATTATTATGCATTTATTAAATTCAAAACACTACTAGATTTGTTAACTTTGTAAAAAAAGTCATTTGCATGTTTGAAGGTGTTGCTGAGGATCTGTGTAATAAGCTCTCTGGATTTGTTCGATTTGTTAAATGTTCATTTTGATGGTGCAGTAATTGTAATGCAAGTCTTGTTCTCTCTTTGCAGAATAGCACTTGCATTAAATGTTCACTTGATTAAAATCTTCTTGAACATACATGGTAAGAGTTTATCTTTATATGAGGACATTAGTTTAGTTGTATTGCACTTTGTAATTTGCAAAATAGTCTTTAAGAATCTTTAAAAATAGTCTTTTAAAAAAAAGAATCGGGATAAAAATCGTGAATCGTGATTTCCCCAAAAAAATCGTGATATGATATTTTTTCCATATCGCCCACCCCTAGAAATACCCTATCCAAATACTCACATTCCTCATCCAGCACCAATCCAAATGTGTGTACACTTTGTTGGTTTTGTTGTGTCAACAGCATTAAAGTAAGCAAAAGTTGCTTTGGTAAAAGCAAGTAAAGTTTCAGCACCTCGCAGTTGATTTTAAACTGAGAAAATGTTGAAAAATGTTTGTGTTTTATTTACAGGATTTTGACTCCATGGTCCCCCAACACTTGTCAGACTTAGAAGCTGACCTTTCTAATCCTATCAGCTATGATGTAAGTCTCCAAGATGCCATGGTAACCAGGGGAGATTCAGCTAATTGCAGGTCAGCGTCCTCCAGAACACAACTCTTCCGTTTGGAATCCACAAACTCTTCTCACTCAGACCCCCCTCACAGCTCAGCAGGGATTCTTTCTTCATCACTCTTCTGTTTGTCTGGGAACAGCTCTCGTAATGAAACCTCTTCTTCTCAGTTGGGAGGCTATCTAGATGAGGCTGTTTTTGAGCACATCAATATGTTGGATCTATGTAATCTTGGAACGATCGACCCTCAAATGCTGGATGACATGCAAGGTGACATGGACACTCAATGGATGGAGGATTCAGACTCTGGTCTGTCTTTGGAGAGTAGTTCTAGAAGTGTCGCATCCCCGTCTTCATCGTCTGACTCATTTGGTGAGGATGAGAGCGGAGCTACAGGCTGTAGCAGTGAAATGGAGTCTCTCTCTTCTAAAGGTGGAGCTTGTGCAGCTTCTTACTACGATTGGTCACCTGTAAACCCTTATGAAAACATCTGGCACGATCACACCTATTCATCCCCGCAGGATCATAATTCCACATCATCTAGTTGGTTCACAGCTATCAAACAGGAAGTGATGAGCGAAGATGAGGCTGAACCTGAAGAGATGAGTCGTGATGAACATCGGGTGCAGGCGTTGGGTCTTCCTTTTTCAGCCTTTCAGATTGTGAACATGCCTGTAGAAAACTTCCTGGAGCTTCTGGACAGGCAGAACCTGTCCGGTTCAGACGTTACACTTTTGCGTGATGTGCGCAGAAGAGGTAAAAACAAGCTTGCGGCACAGAACTGCCGCAAGAGGAAGCTGGATGCAATTGTGGGCCTTCAAGGTGAGGTTGAGGGCCTGATGATGCAGCGGGATGCTCTCCTGCGTCAGAGGGACCATACAGCCAAGGCAATTTCTGCTGCTGCAGAACGTTTTGAAGCACTCTCGCGGACTATGTTTAGCCACATCCGGGATGAATATGGACATCCGCTTAACCCTGAGCACTACACACTGCACTGCAGTGCCAACGGCCGGGTGATGGTTCAGCCGCGCACACAAACAACATCAAGGACAATGAAAGGTAGCAAGACTGTGAAGAGAAAAAAGGACAAGAAACCCTAAAAGACTTTTTAAGTGTGTGTGTGTGTGTGTGTGTATGCATGCATGCGTGTGTGTTTGCAAACAAATATTTTTGTTTTCTGAAAGGTGAGCTTTTATCTTCGAGGTAAGATGTTATGGGACATTTCTGGCTCTTCTTTTCTCCTAAAAGCCATTCAGAACTCAAGCAGAGGGCAGAGAGATTAGTAAATGTTAGGGATGCACTGATAGGATTTATTTGCAGGGGGCTGATACAGATTTTAATTGCCAATACTAATTGCCAATTTTAATGGCAGCTTGGCAAATTATTAGAATGTTTGTCATTTAAAATAGATCACAATAAATTGCTGGTTTGGTTTTGGTCTTTTTTTCATGCTCTAGCATTTTAATGTTGATGAGAAATCAGCCAATAAATATGAACGTCCCATCAGTGCACCTTTACTAAATAGTACACTTACAGCATGGAAGAAGCTTTGTTTGCTTGCGGGAGAAAATGTACTGAAAACACTGGATGTTGTGTATAGTAAGAGTGTGTATAGAGAGTATTTCTAAAAAGCACATTTGAAAATAATAAAAAAAATCAAATCGCTTTTCTTTAACAGTTCATTTAAATGGCAACTTACTAAGATTGTTTCCAGATGGTCACTGGAGGACCATGTTAAAAATGTGCACTGTTGTTTGTTGCAGGGTGGAGCTTAAAAGGATAGTTTGCTCAAACTGTAATTGTTACTTACTTGCCTTCATGTTGGTCCAAACCTTTATGACTGTCTTTTTGTTTTGAAAATCTCCTTCAATGAAAGTCAGTGGGGCCCAGTGTTGTTTGTCTTTGTCACTCTTTTTGTGTTAAAAGGTTGGAATGACATGGGGCTGAGTAAAATCTTTTGGGTAAAGTATCCCTTTAACAAACAAACCCATGGAAATTACCTTACTTTAATCTATTTGCAAAAAGTATTTTGAATCAAATACAGGCTGCATTAGAAAATGTCAACAATACACTATTCTATTAATGTGCATATATGACAAATCTGATCACACTGCTTAAACTGTTCTAGTAAATTACTGTCACTTTCATTTGCATTTTACATTTATGCACTTGCCTAACAACAACAGTTGAAATGTGGTCCAATAGCTTTTCATGAAGGGTTTACAAAGTTGGATTGCAGTTGTTTTTTATTTCATTTTCCTTTCAGTTATTTTGGCACACAGTTTGTTGCAAATTAAATATACAATAGAAGTGGTCATCTATGACATGAAGTCACTGTTAAGAAAAAAAAATGGAGCTAAAGTGGAGTTAATTACAGATAAATGTGGTCTACCTCATAGGACAGTTGTCAAACATTTGATGAATTAGCAGATTAGTGTAAACGGTAATACTGGGCCCAAACGAACCTGTTGTTTATTTCTTTTATTGCAGAGTGGTTTGATTTTGTGTGAAAGCAGTTTTTCTATTTTGTGTGTTTTTGAGCAATTATTTGTTTATGTATGTGTGGAATATTTTTACTTTTAAATGGGAATGTTCTAAATCTGGCTCTTTTATATCTTTTGGTATTAATAAAGGAGGACTGTTGAACCTTTTATTATATTGTTATTTGATGGATTATTGTTTTCAGAAAGTTGGGGAAACATTTATACAGTGCTGAATGTGTTCATTTTCAACTGCACATGTTGTCAATAATACACAATATTTTAAAAGTGGTACAGGATTATAGACAATGCTCAGGGTTCATACGATCATGGGAAACCTGGAAAAGTCATGGAATTTTGACATGGCGTTTTTCATGCCTGGAAAGGTTTTGGAAAAACGGATATCTGTATACTTATATATATATATATATATAGGTTAGTTGTATTTACTTTTCTGTCCATGGCCAAACACACTCTCACATAGTTAGTGTGGTGTAAGCATTATCTAAATAAATTTAGCTTGGATATAAATAGAAATTCAAACTAAATAGAATGTTGCGTGTTTTACCATATGCTGTAATAAATTTGAACTTGCATTGTTTTTATTTGACCACATATAGACATTGCATGAAACATTATGTTATAAAATTTTACTTGAAATTCTTGAAAAAATCATGGAAAAGTCATGGAATTCTAGTTGTAAAAATTTGTATGAACCCTGAATGCTAAAAGTCACAATCTCAGGCCTGAAAGCAAACAAATCAACAGACAACATAAGCCAAAAATAAAGCTGGTTATAGCATCATACAATGGTTATAGGCCTGTCATGATATCTATTTTTTGTTGTATGGTATATTGCGCTAAAATAAATTGCGATAAACAATTGTATTTTCATTTTAAGACCATTTTATGCCACTCATTATATAATGCCAAAATGACAATACAATACCACAAAGCACGTATATACATCCAAAGGACACATAATATTTTAATCTTAAGAATATTTTATTTAATTATAGTAATTTTAACAGTTTAATAATTAGGCATTGGAATCAGAATTTTTAAACTCATATCCTGAAAAATAAAAAAATAAATTGTAACAAAAAAGTGCAAGGTAAAAAGTAATCAGATCTATTTTCAGTTGTCAGGCACCCACATGAAAATATACAGTACTATAGTAATTTATAGTAAATACTATAGTGTTTTTTTCAAACCGTACTACACCTCCTGTAGAGATTGAGATGTTGCACAATCAGGTAAAATATTCCTAGAATTGTTTTTTTTTTATGTGTGGGCGATGTATATTGCATCACTAAAAGTGATTGAGGTCGTGTCCATGTGTTGTGTGATAAGTCAATATATTGATTATTGTGACAGGCCTAACTGGTGATAAATGAACATTTTCCTGTATAACATAATTCTTTTTCATTTATATTATGTTATATATATTATATATATGTTACTATGTGAGGACAAAAAAATAATAAAAAATAATTTATTAATGAAAGCAACTTTATTTATTTGGGCCCAATGAGAAATGTGTTATGTTCATCACCAGATCTTTGTAAACTTTTTTTTTTTTTAATTAAACTGTGTAGTTTTACCCTTTTTTTAATTATTAATTAAGCTGATCTCTAGGTCTGGTGGCAGCACTTTTTTTGTTCTGTGTTTTTCTTGGCTCAAAATGAGGTGGAGGTGGTATGCCGATCATGATTTTTTTCTACTTGAAACAAACACATTTTGCATTATAGTAATTTTATCAAGTAAAACAATGTGTTATTTTTTTTTATTTAAAAAAAACATTGAATACATGACCAGTGCTTGTGCATCACTTGGGGTCTGTCAGTAGCCGTGACTCCCTGCCAGTGAAAGGCAGGGAGTGGAAAGGCAGGCAAAAGGTGGAGGTGGTAGAAAATTTGATGGAGGTGGCCCCTTTGTAATTCGCAATGCTGGAAAAACCTTAATATTGATCATACACTCTTAAAACAAACGGTTCTATATAGAACCAAAAATGGTTCTATCAAGCTCTTCATATATGGAACCCCAAAAAGGTTCTGTATAGAACTATATCTATATAGAACCTTTTTAAGGGTTCATTAAATAGAACCCCAAATGGTTCTTTGAATTCAAGTTAGATGGTTCTATTTAGAACCATTTAAGGGTTCTTTTTATTTATTATTGAATTATTGTTACTTATTAATGAATTAAAAATAAAACCAATCCAGACAATTCAAATTGTTTAAATTTATTCTATTCATTATACAAAATATTTTTTTAATAATATTTAAAATTGCACCTCTGCATACTTTGCATTGGACAGCAGATCTACCTTAACAGTTTAATGGCATTCAACACTGTAATTGTAATGACTTCACTTTTATAAGCTTTTTTACTGTTTGAACAAATACAGAGCTTAACTTTCACACATCTCTAAAATGAAGAGAAATATATCACAATGCAGATAGAAACAATACACAAACAATCAAAACATCTATTAAATAACACTACAATTTCAAAAAGTTGATGGTACCTGCACGTATTGGTCATCACAACATCCCTTTTTATACATAATTTAATGAAAAACATCACAAAAACATTGCAAAATTATTAGACAAAACACTGCAAACAGCCATTCCACAACCTGTAGCATGTCCATGTCTGTCAGCCTCTCTTATAATGTAAATAGTTTTGTCCATGGGTGGCACAGTGGCTCACTGGTTAGAACTGTTACCTCACATCAAGCAGGTCACTGGTTCGAGTCCCGACTGGGCCAGTTGGCATTTCTGTGTGGAGTTTGCAAATTCTCCCAGTGTTCATGTGGGTTTCCTCTGGGTGCTCCGGTTGCCCCCACAGTCCAAAAGCATGTATGGGTGTTTCTAAGTGCTGGGTTGTGGCTGAAAAGGGCAGATTAGTTGGTGATTCATTCCACTGTGGTGCCTCTGATAAATGAGGAAGTTGAAGGATAGCGAGTGAGTGTTGTCCATTGTAATGCTGAAACTTCAAACCTTGGTGGAATCAGGAGAGCTGCTGAATCCTGCATGGTGTAGGACCTTTGGATTTCTGTAAAACAATATTTTAATGTTGAGTACTTTTAACCAATTAACATGTCATCAAATAGAATTACAGTTATAATTAATACAATTAAAGTGTGTGTGTGTGTGTGTGTGTGTGTGTGTGTGTGTGTGTGTGTGTG
>CAIGQQ010004210.1:2340584-2352463 GCA_903798035.1 Danio albolineatus
TGTGTGTGTGTGTGTGTGTGTGTGTGTGTGTGTGTGTGTGTGTGTGTTTGGGGCAAATAGTATGTAGTATAGGGTGTAGTTACCTTTTGCGGTTTCCTCTGCTGGTCCAATGAGATTGTCATGGAGCACTTCCTTCTTTCTGTCCCTTTTTGGGCCATTTCTTTTAAAGATGTTTCTGTGTTCTTCACCAAGTTTTCTATGCAGCATCCTAAATGCAAAAAAAACATTTTGGTTACTTCATGTATAAGTTTCCAAATGACACATTTTTAGCAATACAAGTTTCTTAAAGTCATCATGGACGCAAAACTATTTGGCACACAATGTAACAGTGTTTACTCACAAGCTGTGGCCCTCCAAGAAGAAGAAACTGCTCCATTAGTTCTGCAAACCCCTCCATAATCTGTACTCTGGAAAAGGGTGTTCATTCAGCTCTTGACTTATGAGTATCTGATGTCGCATTCCAGGTCCATCACAATCTGAGGTAGGAAGACAGCATTTTAGAGTGTGGAAATATGAATTTAAACCACATAATTAATCTACCTTTGACATAAAATGTATTGAACTGAACTTGCCTTGTGTTAAGTTCCTCTGAGTACAGTTCACTTCCTTTTCATCCCATTATTTTGTTTCATTTGCGAGATGATTGATGAGCTCACCACTGAAATCCCTTCATTTTTAAATTTGTTTTGAAGACATTGCAACAAGGTATCCTGTAGGCAAATTTACACTTTCTTCATTCATTCATTCATTTTCTTGTCGGCTTAGTCCCTTTATTAATCCGGGGTCGCCACAGCGGAATCAACCGCCAACTTATTCAGCATATTTTTACGCAGCGGATGCCCTTCCAGCCGCAACCCATCCCTGGGAAACATCCACACACACACATTCACACTCATACACTATACGAACAATTTAGCCTACCCAATTCACCTGTACCGCATGTCTTTGGACTTGTGGGGGAAACCGGAGCACCCGGAGGAAACCCACGCAACCACGGGGAGAACATGCAAACTCCACACAGAAATGCCAACTGACCCAGCCGGGGCTCGAACCAGCGACCTTCTTGCTGTGAGGCGAACGTGCTAACCACTAGGCCACCGTGGCGCCCTTACACTTTCTTTTAAAACATATTTTTTCTTTGCAGGACTTTTTAATAAGCAATGACCTTAATATTCTTACTGTATTAAGACAGCAGCAATAAGTAATAGAACATTTATGTGATAAATATATTATTTAAGTACACAACAACCAAGTCTGAAATATGCATGTTATAAAATACAATGTTTACCAGGTGTCCTTGTTGATGATAATTGTGTCATAATTATGGATGCAACGCATGTCCTTCTTTAAGCTGGGATCCTTCCTCTTCAAAGCTATTTGTGTCCTGCAGCAAAGGTTACAACACAATGTTAAAGTCTTTTATAATATTCACTTCATTATACTTAATACAGTTTGGTTAGAATTAAAAGCAATAATACATACCGAGCACAAGATTTATGATGCAGTTCAGTTTCCAGGCTGTTTGAAGAAAAGAAAGATATACATTAAAATATGAATTTTAAACTTATTTAGCACAATATATACATATATGTAGCCTATATTTAACAAGGTTCAACATTTCACAATACATTTTGCCTGCATGTTTGTTTGTCCTTCATAAATAACATCTGATATTTTATCTATGGATTATTAAAATATGTTTTGGATTTAAAGGGTTTCAATAATACACTTAGCAATCATCACTATAGCGCGTGCATAGACTCGGGCGGGCGCGTGCATAGACTCGGGCGGGCACGAGCGCTGAACTACCTTGCAGTTTTAATGCAGACTAGCCAGCGTGTACACTACTTTACAGAGTTTAGCCCGAGTTAAACTAGGCTAAACTCGCACACGAACAAGCTGGAAGTACTAGTTTGTTCAAGGTTGAAGATTAAAACCGCACGAAAGCGGAAATCGGCTCATATCAAGTTAAAAGAGCGTGCACGCGCTTCACGCTCCCTCTCGGAGCTCGCCTTTACATAACGCACCTGTTTTATTGTCATTGATGTTTTAATTAATACTGACAAACAAATAAAGCAAAATTGTAACTTATTTCGAACAAAAAGCAGAGCAAAGTCAGCTTAACACAGATTCCTGAACCGAAGGCTGTCGGTCGAGGCTATCAGTAACTTACAAGCACATTTATCCATATTAACGTACCCCCATATTCAGTCTGTGTCACCATATAAGACAAGGGAAGAGAAACATTACCTCGTAATACAAAATATTTAATAATGATAATTTTAAAAAAATAATAACGTACCTGAATGATGGAGCTGCAATAGCGGAGGTCTCCTTTTCAACACACTGTACAGTCTGAATAAACTGGTTATTTTATTTATTTCACAAAATATTCGTCAAAATGTTAAATATTAAGCATTTATAAAATATTAGTTATATGGTAATGTACAAACCTGCATAAAACAAAAATCCCATCATACATTAATTAGGTTTTTGACCATAGCAGTCATTTTATTAGGTTTTGACTCAAAAAGCTTTGTCTCTCTATGTATAGCTTATTATTATTTATAATCTTTACTATATAACTATGTCATAAATCTCACATTATAGAACTATTTTAATCAAAAAGGTTCTTTGCACTCAAAGGGTTCTAAATAGAACCATTTTTTGGGTAAAAGGTTCTACTGGCCAAGTATAGAACCCTAGGGTTCTATATAGAACCTCAAGGAACCTTTTTTTTAGAGTGTATGTTCACTCCCCAATGAACCAGCAATTTTCATACAGGCAGAAGTAAGGCAAGGCAAGTTTATTTATATAGCACATTTCATACACAGTGGCAAATCAAAGTGCTTTAAACAAACAGGAATAAAAGAGACAAGTATAAAAAAATAAAAACAAATAATAAAAATTAATAAAAACAGATATTAAAAACAGTTAAATGTTAAAAACAGGTTATAAAAGAATGAAAAAGAAAAGAAAGACAAAATGGTGCAATCTGTCGGTGTAAACCATACTCAAAAATGTTATCCAAAGCACAAATACTGAGTGATAATTTTGCTCAATTAAATGAAGTATCTGACCAGAAACATATACTTAATTAAAAGTTAAAATTAAAAAAATTAATAAAAAGTACCCCAGTAAAATTGTACTTGAGTATTGAAAAAGTAAAACAGCAACAATGAAACTGTTCAAGCTTTTAATCTCTCACAACACAACGTGAATGAAACATGATTTATCCTGCTTTATAACTTTTTGTGTTTACCAAATTACAAGACACGACTTATGCCAATTTACATCACTTATGCTACTCGAAGTTTTAAAACCTCTGATTTAACTCAAGCAGAGTGGATTTTCATAAATATGAGAGTCAAACCTAGCTCTATTTGAGCTGAAATGCAAAAAAAAAAAAAAGATACTTGCTTATTGAGTGGTACAAAGTGCACTGTACATTTCATATTGTATGAACACAAACTAATACCACTAAAGGAAAAGAATTTGCTAAAGTATGGCCACAAGAGCTCTATATCCTGTGGCTGATTTTTTTGGACTGTTTTCAATTAGGTTCTTCCTCCATTTTCTGCCACTGTGTTATAGGATGCATCAGAAAGCTTCGGCAGCTGCTGCTTTGCTTCCCTTTCAGGCAATGACCCTGGAGAGAGTATTTGTATTTGTCAGTGAAACTGATTTCAGACAATCTTCTGAGACAGCATTGAGATCATGTAAACAATAATGTGCAACAATATAAAGAGCTTTGATGATGACTAGCAATTATACTAAGGGCTTACAACAATAACTTCGCGCTAGAAATGTCATCAAGGGGAAAATGTTGGTCACCATATTTACACACAACTTGACACCTGTGTTTCAAGATGCCATCTTTATTTTATTAGCTCAAAAGTAAGTAATGGAACACATAGGATTGTGGGATAGAGAGCAAAGGACACATCTATGCTGCCTTCAAAATTCAGAAAGGAATACCCCATAACAGGAAGCAAAGCAGAATTTTGATTTAGTCATGCCTTGATGGCTTCCTGCTTAAGAATGCTGCCTCTGAAGGCAATATTTTAGAGCTTTGGATGAAGCTGTAATTCTCTCAAGTACAGGTCAAGGTGCTATGCATGGTATTAATTGATGTTACATGGCTTCCAAAGGACCAATAAACATGTCTTGACAATTTCATGAAATGTTGAAGTGAATCTCATTGGCCGAATAAATAACATGTAAATTAAACTGGGAATCAATTTAATTGGTTTGTTAGCAGGGGAAAATACAATGAATAGCATTTTTGACTGTAAATAAAACTGTTAAAAGAAAATGATTATTTTTCACCTGTCCAGTGTTTTCAAAAGATAAAAGGGTTTTTGTAGAAGAGCCTTGGGTGTTTTGTAAAACACTGTTCTTCTAGTCTCAACTAAAATTCATTACATATGGATTATTATTTCTGAAAATATCAAGAGTTTATAAACGGCTCTCTGGTTTTGATCTCCACTGTGTGTTTTCTAACAAAATAACAGACATTAAGAAGAATTATATCCTCAGAGTTGATTAGGCATCATAGTAAGAGAATGCACAATGACTATGTTATTTTGATAAATGAAAAACATCTTTTTTGAGTGGATAAAAATGGGTAAGTACAATAAGTACAAAAAAAATGTGAAACAATGGGTTTTGAATGTATTATAATAATATTACAGTTACTTTTGAAATGCATTTACTATGGTGCGCAAAGTGACACAAAATACAGAAGGAAGAAGCTAATCGTTTGGCTTCAGGTGTTGGTTTAGTCATTAAAGCAATGCAGCTCTTAAGAGCTCCAAAAGTGTTACCTAAAGTTGGTGCACATCACACAAGAAAAATAATATTGGTGTTACCCATTATGCAATCATCCCATCGACAAAGTAAATTCAGTTTTTCACACGTTTACAACTTTTCTAAATACCAAGTAACCAAATGCACCAAATAGTGGATTGACAACAGTCAGTGTGAGAATTCTCACTCCTGATGAGGAGGTCACTCCTGATAAGAACATCATTAGGCTAGTTGTCACTTTGAAAATGATGAGGTGATAAGCCAAAGGGTTCTATAAGAAGTAGGTTAGGGAACTGTACCTACCTCAGGAGTAACTACACCGTTTTAATGCATGTACATTCTGAGGAGAGATTCCTCTTTGTAAACCGTCTTGTAGTTCTTCCATACTGCACTGTAAATTAAATTAAAACTTAAAATAGTTTTGGAATATTCTTATATTCATGGCAAATAAAAATCGCATGGTCACATGAATAACTCGTTTGTTATGAAAAAAAAATGTGAGAATCTTTACCAAAATCACACGCAAGGTTACTTTTTTTTTAATTATTCTATGACAAATAAATGAACACATTGCCAAAAGTATAATTACCCATATTGTATATAATAATTTAGTTGTTTTAATCAAATAATTAAACTATTGGTCTTGTGGTCAAACTGAATAACACTACAAAGGATCTTTGTTGTGTCGTGTTCTGAATGTAGCAGTCTATAGGCTAGATCTGTTTAAATTGAGGTTAAATGATATGCTGTACTTCTCAATTAACTTGAATCGAGATGTTTTGCCATGATGATCTGCGAATGTGTTTTTGAATTCACAGCCGCTCCGCCCTACGTAAGGCTCATTGGATACACGTGATTGCTCATAGGCGTGGCTTTACGTCCTCGCGTTCGATTCTGGCTGGCCTTCGTCGAGCCTCAGTCGGCTTTTTCTTCTTGATTTATTAGTATCAAGTAAGTAAAACCTTTAAAAGTGCGTACCTCGTTGGCGCGGGAGCAGTATCTCTAAAGTCATTTGCGGTTCAGCAGGCTTGAAGATTTGTTGTTCAAGTTTTAATCTTTAATCCATTGTGATGGTGAGTTTCGCGCGCATGTCTCTCGTGCTCCAGCACCGTCCATTGTAGTTTACTGTTTGAATACTGCAGTTTGATTTGTTGCAGCTTGTTTTTGGTAAATCTGCTTTTAAGCCGTTTAACTTGTTTTACTTTGCAGAAATGTAGGATGCATACTTGCACAATGTTGTGTAACGTCGCGATGTTTTGTCTGTTTGTGTGAGCATTTCCTGCTAGCAAGTTAGCTAACACTGGCTACTTTAAACCAGCACGTGTTTCAGTAAATATTAAGCGAGCGTGGATTTTTGTGGATAGTTATACCTTTACGCAAGGTGTGTGGTCGCCGGGAAGTCTTAAACCGCTATAAATTCGAGGAGAAGTTTGAAACGCTTTCAGGGCCTGGGCCTGTTCATGCATGCGCAGTTAACGCTAGCTCGCTAACATTCGAGCACACATTCAAGGCACCACATATTGATGCGTTTTTAACGTTATCCGTAAAGTCATTAGTGGGTTTTATAAAACCACTTGCATATATTAGTCAGTAATTTCTTAGTAATTGAGCGAACATTAGCCTTTTTTACCATTATATTTTGAGTCATAAACATGGCTATCCTTTCGTTGTTTTTTTATATATATAAAAATAACAAGGTCTTAATGTTTAAATATTAATTGCTTGAAATTAATGATAAGGTCTGGTTTATGATGTCATTTGTGTTTGTGCGTTTAGGTCAACATGGGTAAGAAGCAGGCGGGCAAATCAAAGAAGGAAGTTCAAGAGATTGAGGAGTTTGTGGTGGAGAAGGTAATGGACCAGCGGCTGGTCAATGGAAAAGTTGAGTTTTTCCTCAAGTGGAAAGGCTTTACAGAGTGAGTACTTTGTCTCTTTTGCAGCTATGAAAAATGAACAGAATTGTTTGTGTATTTTGTCTTAGTGTAGTTATATGCAATTAGATAAAAGGGATAGATAACCCCTAAAAACGAAAAATTACTTTACCTCAGGTGGTTCTAGCTCTTTTTTTCTTTTTTTTCTCATTGTTGAACACTTAAGATATTTTGAAGAAAGCTGAAAACCTGTAATCATTTATTTCTAAAGTAGGAAACACAAATTATATTGAAATCAATGCATACACGTTTCCATATTCTCTCAAAATTCCATCTTTTGTGTTCAACAGAAGCAAGTCAAACAAAATTGGGGCAAGTGAAGGATCAGTAAATGACAAATTTCAGATTTGGGTAAACTGTGCCTTTAACAAGGTATCTTTGTTTTCCTCAGTGCTGACAACACTTGGGAGCCTGAAGAAAATTTAGACTGTCCAGAACTTATCGCTGCATTCCTTGAGTCTCAGAAAGGAGTGGTGGAGAAACCAGAAGCTGTAAAAAGAAAATCATCCACTGATGAACCAGAGACAGAAGAGAGCAAGGCAAAACGGAAGAAGGAAATGGTAAGATTTTTGTGTCTTGATAATTGAAATATCTAGCAGATATTTATTGTTTTTAATATTTTTATTATTGGTTAAATTTGCTAAATCTAAACTAACATTTTTACTTTCAGTCTGACAAGCCTAGGGGTTTTGCAAGAAACCTTGAGCCAGAGAGAATCATTGGGGCGACTGACAGCAGCGGGGAGCTCATGTTCCTCATGAAGTGGTAAGAAACCATTGTGGTTTTGTATATGATTTAGAACAGCTTTAGCTGAGAAACCATGGTGTGGAAGTCCTGATCTTGTTTTGAGCCAGTACATCTGTTACAAACCATAATATATGAAGAATATTTTTAACTTGGTAAATAAAATGTTTTACTTTATTTATTTATTTATTTATTTTTTGTTGTAAGAAACACAAAAGAAAGCTATGAAATTTGAGTTTCTTGTAAAGGTTATTTTAAAGACCTATAGGGGGCAGCATGCCCACATGTAAAACCTTTATTCAAAAACAGAGTCTTCTTGGAGTGCCCATTGTGTTGCCCCATTTTATTTGAAGGATTTATAGTCCACATGGAGTGCTTTTAAAATAAATTAAAGGTGTATGGTATTAATTAAAAAATCTTTATTTGAACCCATATCTGTATTTTAAATCATACAGACAAATTACATTATTTCAAAATCTAGGTTTTGAATATCCTTTCAATATAGCAACCACAAGACAATTTACCCCATAATAATTTAAGTTCAGCACTGTGCTTCCCAGTCTAATTGTTCTGTCTGGTCTCAAGATAAACTGCTATGTCTTGTGTTCACAGGAAGGACTCTGATGAAGCAGACCTGGTTCCCGCACGAGAGGCTAACACCCGTTGCCCACAAATAGTTATTGCTTTTTATGAGGAAAGGCTAACTTGGCATTCTTGTCCTGAGGATGAGCAGCAATAGCATCCCACATCTCATTACAACTTTCTGTGTGTTCGTGTCTTCCACCTGTGCAGTGTTAGCAGAAGTGTTGATAGCCTGTCGGTGGAGGATTCTTATTTTGTTTAATTTTTCCAGTTTATTGAAGATTTGTCTGGAAACTATGTGCATGACAGTAGTCAACCAATGAACGTATGTACAAATGAGATGAGTGTTTTTAAAGTTACAATAGAGGACGCTTAAAGTGTTTATTTGAATTAGGTGTCTCAGCAGTGCCGTTTATCATTAATGCACTGGCTTGTGTTTTTTGCTCATTCTTGTCATCCAGAAAAATTCAAAACTTGCTTTCACGTTTATAGTTTTCTTTGGTGGATAAGGCGATCTCTTGTAGTTACTTTTTTCTTTTTTTTTCTTTTTTTTCTTTCCCTTTTAAATTCTTATTTCTTACATGAATGTTGGAAGTGTCTGTATGTAAATGTTTGTGTAAATAATTCCTATTTTTTAGTTCAATAAAGGTTTGTATGCCTGCTTTTAAATCCGCATGTCTCTTCAATATCTCAAGCAGATGTTTTGTCCAATATGCCTCAACAAGAGTTTGAGTTCTTTAGAGTGTTTTATGGGTGGTTGTGGGTATGCAATGTTTAATTTTTTTGCTGTGTTTTATTGAACCCTTTTCCATGTCACACAATTTTTTAATTGTTAGCCACATTAAAACTGGTAATGAGTTTTTTTTTTTTTTTTTTTTTTTTTTTTTTAGTACAAATGAGGGAAAACGTGTTTGCTGTTCTGACATTTTAACTTAATGCTTTTAAATAACCTGCTAGACTACAAACTACAAAATGCCATAGTTCTTGTTTATTTTTACTATTTTCTGTTGGGTTTTAATATGCTCTTTTCTTGGTAGTTGTTTTCTACATTGCATTAGCTGTTAGTCAGCAATAGTGAAAAGGTTATCAATTTCAAGAGGGAAGTTTGAAATATGTTGCGGTTTCCAGCAAAACTGTTTTGCCTTGCTAGGTTTTTTTTTTTTTTTTTTTTTGCTCTTTACAACACTGAATACTTCAGTCATTTGACACTATAGGAAGTGCATTAAAAATGTCCCACATTTGGAAATCAACATGACAGCTGGTTCATAAATGTTTAATTGCACTATCTAGTAGAGTTATAAATGTTCCAGAGTCGGGATCATAAATTTTCACCAGTTTTTGTCCTGAGAGTCTCTCAACTGATAAACTGCTTTCTTTTGCTGGCTGTTATGTGCTGTTAGATATATTTTCTGCATATCTAAAATACACACAGGCAGTCAGTTAACCAAGAATAAAAATTGACTAATGTCTTTAGAGTTCCTGACCTCTCTTTTTTCATCAGGGTCAGAGTTCACGAGTTCATGTTCTGCACGCTCTCAGACACATGATGCAGATTTGTTTTTATTTGTAAAATGCTTTTCAATACTAGGTTGGTTCCAGACAAATTTCATTACAAGCTTGAATGTTTTTTATCTAGGTAATTGTCATAATATCAAAGTGAGAGGAAATAAATAATGTTGCGCTACATTTCACATGAAGAAAATAAAATCGGAACCAGTGACTTGACATCTATATCCTTCCTAACAAAGAGTTATGATTGCAGAAAACACATTTATTACCAATTGCTTGGTTGTTTTGCTTAGTCTCATGACCAAGATTAGCAGTATAGAGATGGACTTTGAGTTCTGGAGCTGTTTTCGCTCAAGAAGCTGTTTTTGTAATGTCATCCTGAAATAAGCAAGTTTAAAACTCTTTACAGTCATAATAAAAAATTCTGCATTGCCACTTGTTGGCTGTTGTGTATTTGCACTGTCTACTCAAATGCTAAACCCTATATACTATATAATGACAATAGTTCTGAGTGTGTCTTGTGCTCTGCGTAACAAGGGTACAATCCAATATCTACATCCTTATAGTCAACTCTACTGATTTTTGTATTATGAAATCATTTCTGATATGTTTCTGTGGTACAACTTAAGTCTTAAAGTGGTCGATTGTGTTATAACACACGGTGTGGTATTGATAGTTAAAAGTCCAGCTTCCCACCATACTGGACCTTTGATTAAATGATCAATGTTAAAGAGATAGTTCATCCAAAAATGCAAATTACCCTATTATTCCTGTGTGTTTTTCCTCTGTTGAACAGGAAATAAGACATTTTGAAGAATGCTGGTTGTTGGCATCCATCACCCTCCAAAGGGTGCCAGCATTTTTCAAATTATCTTCTGTTCAAACTTAAATAGGGTTCAAGGCATTGAAGGGTGAATAAATTATGGTAGAATTTTCATTTTCCATCTCTTTAAAACAAAACGTATTAGGTATATTCTGGTCATTTGTTCAATTAAGCATCAACCATCTTTCTAACATTCCTGCAGAGCCAAAAGTGCTGTAAGATATTACTTAACACCAATAACAAAACAAAAGCAATACCCAAGTTACACAACTTTTGTATGTACATTTTGACTCTCCACCCTATGTTCTTCGCACAGCATATATACACCAGAAAACAGAACCCATGTCAGACATGCTGATTCAAGTTAGCAATTTTCCATTTTACAGTGGATTTCCCAAAGAGAGGGTGAGAAAACAAATTTCCTCATTTAAGAAACCTAATAGTTGTGTTTTTTTCACTCTTTAAAAAGCAATTCAGTAAATAAATTAGGTTACATGGAAATGGTTTAAAAACAAAAACATTTTTCCTTGTGTAGCTGAAAAACAGCTGAACATTTATACGTTCATACTGTCAGCAAATGAAACTCCTGAAGAACATTAGAGCAGTCGACCCTTGTCAGAGGAGAGGGACAATGCAAGCAGCCAACAACTGAAAACCAGCCAACCACAACAACCCATGGAGCACTGAGACAATAGAAGGTAAGAAAACAGTTCATGCCTGTGTTTACATAACCCTGAGGTAAAATGATAAAATCTTAACAGATAAAAAAAAACTATGTATAAACTCCTGTATAAACTATTTCATGTTTACATACTTCACTGGACAAACTAATTAATGAAAAATAAATTGAGGCAATAAAAAATATGAATTTCTTAAAAATGTACACACCCTTGAATCTTAATAAGTACTTCAAGGATTTTGAAAGTTTGGGTTTCTGAGATCAATTAAAAAAGTATTTTCATAGCAAAACACAAAAGTGTTTAAGCAAATATTGGATATATAATGTACCTCAAAAAAAAATGTCAAAAATGTCAAAATGTCTGGCGAAATCCCAGAGTGACTGTATAATACTGTTGATCTTTAAGTGGATGATCCACAGTATTTGTTTATTTGTTTGTTGTTGTCACAAGTCTAGGGAGCATTAAGACAGAGAATGGTCAAACATCTATTTTGTCTGATGTAAAATAAACTTGCATGTAGCTTCTGAAGGGCAACACTAAATGAAAGAAGTGTTATTTAAACAAAATAATCATAATTTACTTTATGCTTCATGTTGCCTTCCATGTTTTAAAATTTGATAATACTTCTCATTGTGCAAATATGAATCTCTAAATCATGCAGTCACACATTAATGAAAGGATTCAGATATGCAGTCAAAAAAAGTTTAGGGGGATTTTTAAAGGAAAAGGAAATAGTTTAACTGCTAAGAAACAAACAAACATCATCTAGTGTAATCTATTATTATTTTTACTTGCTGAGTA
>CAIGQQ010004210.1:2352563-2367593 GCA_903798035.1 Danio albolineatus
ATATATATATATAGAATATCCTATTCAGGTCAGTATTTTTAGGAAGGTTCATATTTTGACAACTCTGCATATAAACAGCACTTTATTTATGAACATCACAATTTATATCCCTATCAAACATGCTAAATCTGACACGTTTATAAATATCTAAAAATATATAGAATGTCAAACAAAGTTTATTTCTTTAAGACTCCTGATACCCACTATAGGTAGAATATTATTCATTTCTTTTGATGGCAAACAGTTCCTGCTTTCTTTAACATTTAAAAAGTCAACAAATATGTGGATTATATGTCATTTTAAAAGTAATTTTATATTTAATGTAATAGTGACTGTTTGCATAATGAATGATTACATACATAATGGCAAACATTTAAACTCAGATAACAATATTTTGATGGTTAGCTTTTGCTAATACTAAATATAAAGACTTTGATTTTTTGTTTTAGTGAATGGTTTTGCATAATAGCAAATGTTTAGACACTACCAAGATTAATTCATATGCTGAGTCATATATGCCTGTGGCAACATGTCCTCTCCACATGCCACAGTAACTGTTGTGTTTCTGCCACAGACCAAACTTTATGATGTCATCTGTCATCTGATTTGCTTACCAAAACTCTGGAACATCTTGTTTAAACTGTGAGATGTTAAAAAGGGATGTTTGTTTCTCCTTTTATTATTTGCTAGCAAACCACACAGCAATTATTATTCTTGCCTGAACTAAATTATTAGCATTACTTAACATTAGCATTAACATTTTTTTTTCTGTAGTATTTACTGCTTCACAGTATAATTTTTACCAGAAGTATATCCTGTATCCAGGAATATCACAAAAGAATTTTACAGGAGACCTTTTTTGGTTATATGGTTATGTTGTAAATTTATAACCATGATGAATTCTGAATTTTAGCTTTGAGTCTTGATTCCAGTAACAGGCGGATGTTTAGGAAGGACATTATCATTGGGAACCTCTCTTTTGTTATTCATCTTTTACATAAAAATAAAGAAAACCCTGTTTTGAAATACCAATTATGCCCTGGTTCTATGGAGCAGATCTGTTTTATAATTATAAAATAATAAATCATTATTTTCTTAAGGGAATACTTTCTTTAAAACAAATAGCATTGTATTGCCTTGAATGTAAGCTCCTTATTCGTGAATGAATAAAGTTATAAATAAATAAAGTTCTGTGTGTGATAGAGAGAAAGGAATCACTCTTACAGCATGTTATATAATTAATATTTTGTATTAAAACATTTGTGCAGATTCGCAAATAATGCCCTGGTTGTTGTATTTTATTTTTATTTATTTATTTATTTATTTATTTATTTATTTATTTATTTATTTATTGAGCAATTAAGAGTTACTTATAACAGAAACATCCCAAATAATACCAAATGCGTTCATTTAATATTCATAATAAGCTTTTGTTCATACCATACTTAATGAGCTCGAGCAAATAAACACGTCCTAATCGTCCTAATACATGGGAAGAGTTTAGACCCGCGCATGCGCTGATGAAAGTCTGAAAGCCAAAAGAAAAACTTTCCCTTCCCCACACGCGAACTCATTGCCACTTATAATCACGTCAGCGCGAGGAGCACCTGGGTCTTGGTGCGGGACACAACACCACGCCATAAAACAAGACAGAAAGGTGAGGAAAACAAACTACTTAAACTTTTACGATAAATGAAACGTAAAATAAATCATACTAAAGGCATTGGGAAAGCTTGGGATGACGTTTAAACCGTTGATTCTGATGCAGTTCTATCGTTTAAGTAAAACGTGTTGGCGTGTTTTTACTATTCGTTGGTCTTTTTGGCTTGCGTTGATTGTTTTACTTAAACTTCAGGTTAATATCACATTACAAGTCACGTCAGTCATCAACAAAAGCAAATAAATAAATAAATAAATAAATAAATAAAATAGAAAAAAGTCAGAGTGGCCTAAATGTTTTCTTGTATTATCCTTTAAGTGGTTCTCATTGCCACAATGTGTAAACACGATTATCTGTAAAATAACAAACAGGTTTATTTTTCAAATACAGTGAATGGAATATAGAATGGTGATTAAAAGTGTCCATTGATGTGGTTAGGAAGAGATGTTTGTGTATAACTGTCCCAAGTCAAGATGAAGGTATGGAAGTTCCAACTATGATGCTCATGGTCACTTGCTGTCTGTTCTCAATTAGTCTGGGGATTCTTTGTCAACTCCCTAATTAAGTTATGAAGAAAGTGAATTAGGTTTAGTGTGGTTATTTGAATTAATGCTGATGGGAATTCCAGTTTAAGATGGCCTAAAATGGGGGAGTGATCTGCTTTATGGTTTACCATTTGGAACAATCCTGAGAAAATTTCACTCAGCATATTATTACAAAGAATAAACAGGAAAACAAAAGCTGATTTCATTAAAAGTAAATGAGTATTTGGGTTTCGTGTAACATGTGAATGATTTATTGTTTAAAAAACTGATATTCACGGTTCCCAGTTGGGATTTGTTTCCTTGCTCAATAGTTGAAATGCCAGTGTTAACCACTTGCAGTATATAGGGAAGTGTTCGATCTAGTGGATCTTTCAAATGTTGCATTATTGAGATTTTTATTAAAAATAAAACTGTGAAACATGCTTGTGGATATTGAAGGATTTTTGGATAGAAATACACTGTGCTCTTCGAGATAGTTTAAATGCATGGTGCGTCTAGAAAGCAAATCATTGTTTTTTGAATGTGTACGGTGTACCTTAAAAATGGTAAAAAAAAGAGAGAATGGGGAGCATTATGCAACATCCAACAGGCCTTATTTTATTTTCACAGCTAACCTTTGATGCATTAAAAGGTTTATGTATATATTTTATAATGTTCCTCTTTTAATCTTTTTTTTAGTTTCAAAGTTACTATTAAAATAGTTTTTTAATGTTTTAAAAATGTTTGTTACAGCACTCAAAACTGCTTTCTTCTTTTTCAGTGAGATGGATATCACAAGCTTTGAGAAAAGGGTCAGTGTTCTTTGCAATTTCTTTCTTTGCAATTTGTCTGCAATATTAAATCTGTGACTGATTTTTATTTATTTTTTCCCTCAAAAGTTGCCACTTTCTTTGTGGTAGAGAATTAATTCCTATCTCGTGACAAACTGATCCATTGGATTTTTTGTTGTTTAATACATGTTGATATTTATTTTTAGATCAAGGAAAATTCCTAACCAGTCACTGCATAATATCTTCAATCTGGAATTTTTAAAGAGGAAACTGATGACATATAATTATCTCAGTGGCAGTTGATTCTACAGTATTTCACTTTCATTTGTTTGTTAAATTTCTTTTCACATCACTAAAAAAGCTAGCCTGTTTTTTTTTTTTTTTTTTTTTTTTAAATAAAACATATGTTTTGGGATGTATTCATAAACAAAATATGTATTTTATAGGAATGGTTTGCAGCAATCCCAGTAACTTAATCAACAAACATTTTATACAATGAAAGCAGATACCACATATACTAATTGGTGAAAAATAAAAGTAAATCAAATATAAGCCTAAGATATTAGAAAAAATAATAAGATATCAGTAAATAAATCTAGCATATAAATATAAACATAGATCTTATACATTTTAGCCTATTTAGCAGGATAGGGACAGGGTTATGGCATTGTTACATGCAGTATTCAATGTCACTTCTGTTCTGAATTGAAAAGCTTTATAGCCTGTCTGTAGTAGAGCAAGTCAGGGACAGGAGTTTGCCAGAGTAGTTGCAAAGCTTGTACATTGAATGTTTTTAGGGAAGTGTTTTGTTTGACCCACGTTTGGCTTGTTAGATGTGATGCAACAAAATGTGTTTATTTGAGAAATTCCAAACATGCATCACAATGTAGTGCCAAATACCCCCCAAAATCCAATTTGTGTGGATGAAAGGGCAGAGTCTGAATCAGCACTGGCCTTAAAAGTGGGTAAAACTGTAACTAATAATTAGAGAAAAAGGCCGCTTTCTGCTGAGTCACTTCCTTGCTCAATTTGAAACGCTTCACTGATCATAAACACATTTTCATTGGCTGATGTTCTTTTACTGCAGGAGTTTATAAGCGTCTGGGTGCGGGATCCACAGATTCACAAGGAGGATTTCTGGCACACGTACATCAGCTATGAGATCTGCCTTCACGTGAGTGCAGTATGCTTGTTGCCCTTATGTTGTTTACATTGCAGCTTAGCTTTCTCCATCAACATGTAAACCAGTGGGAGCAAGAGATTCACAATTTTGTTCTTCCTTCTAGACCAATAGTATGTGTTTCCGTAAGAAGACCTCTTGTGTAAGGAGGAGGTATAGTGAGTTTGTTTGGCTGCGTCAGAAACTACAGGACAACGCTTTGCTCATGTAAGTGGACTAAACACACTCTGGCCAATACAATATTCAATGCTGGGGAGATTACTTGAAGTTACATAATGAAACTTGCCATTAGAAGTGTGATATAGATTGTGCATTGTATTACTTTAAGTAATAATAATAATTGGATATAAATTTAGTTTTAAAGTGAAAGTTCACACAAATTTATTTACTCCCACTCAAGTGGAGCAAAACTATGATTTATTTTCTCCCATTGAACTCAAAACAAGATATTTTGAAGAATGTTGGAAAAAAACAGCCATAGTAGGATTTTTGAATATCTTACTTTGTGTTGAACAGAAGAAAGAAGCTCGGGTTTGGAACAGTTTGAGAATGTGTAAATGATGAACATTTAAATACGTTTTTAACTTGTCTTTTTTCTTCTTTTTTTAAATAAAGTAAATCAATTCAACACTACAATATTTGATTTATTCACCACCAGATAGGCAATTAATGTTGTTACATTTGTAAAAATATGAAGAAAAATTCTTATTAAAATACATATTTTAGTTTAACGTGTGCTTACAATTAAGGTTTTTTTATTTATTTTTATTTTGTACGAAGAAACATGTTAACAAAAATGGCTGAAATTTATTCTGAGTATTTTCAAGATCCATAATAAAGGAATGTAAAATGTTACTAAACCAAATGTTTAAAATATAATGTAAGATGCTAATGATTAATAAATTAATTAACGAATACATTTTTGCAATCATCTAATCCACGTGCAATGTAATCAGTTACAACCTAGCAATTATGTTTTACAAAAAGAAAATTGCATGCCAATTTGTTCTTAGTAAGGTCTTTATTTCAAATTACTGCTTGTATAAATGTTTTATCAAAGTCTTATGAAAATGAGTGTAATCAATTGTTTCAAATGTGTTTTTGTTTCTGTAGAGAATTACCTAAACTTCCTCCATGGAATCCTTTCTTCAATCTCAACAATGAGTTCCAGATCACACAACGGATGCAGGGGCTGCAGCAGTTTCTTGAGGCGTGAGTACAGTTAACTGAATTTAAAAATATGAAATGAAAATTGTTATTAATTACTTTCCCTCATGTCGTTCCAATCCCCTGAGATCTTCGCTCATTTTCAGAACCCAAATTAAGATATTTTAGATTAAATCTGACAGCTCCCTCATCCTCCTTGTACAGCAGCAGTCCTAACACGTTCATTTGACTTTAGTGGTTAATCATGCAACTCTTCAAAAACACTTGTGCAAAAAAAGTAAACACTACTCCGTTTGTCTATCTTTTCTTTTGTGTCAGGTCAGGGTGCGTGTTTACTACACGCAGTATGACGTATTGCCATTAGAGTCAGCAGCACAACATGCAAGAGTTCTGAGTTCAACTGCTTGTAGTAAACACCCACCCTGCTCAATTGCAAAAGACATAGGTGAACAGTTTTTATAATTTAATATATATAGTCACATGGAATGTTATGACTCAATGAGGATTTTAAAGTAATTACTAACAGAATAAAAAATATGGCTGAACTAATACTCAAACAATAAAATATGAGTGTAAATATAAAATAAAATTAAAAATCAATAAAATGAAGGTGAAAATGTTTATAAAGTTAAAAAAAACAGCAACTTTTGTTTCAGTTAGATGCCAAGAAAATAATTCTCTTATTTTCATTTAGCTTGATTATTCAGTTTATTGCTACATAATTTAACCTGAGGTAAAAAAGAAAAAATGAAAAGAGAACTGAAATAAATATCCATAAGTTTAGATACATTTAATAAAAAGTATAACTGACATTTCCAATATTTAAGTAAAAGGAAAATGGAAAATTATATACTGTAGTACACAAATGAATGTGTATATATTAAGTAATTTACTCTATTCTAGATTAGACATAATTGCAGTATTTTTGCCATCTAGTGGCTGCTGTGCAATGAGACAGTCCAAGTCTTCGCAAAGCAGTTCTGTTCACACAGGTGGTGTATTTTTGAAAAAAACATTGTTGTTTTAGTTGTCTTAACCACACAAATGGTTTAAATCTTGTGTTTCTGTCACATTTAATGTACAGCATAAAACCACTTTATATTTGTACTTCTTTAAAGTGATAGTTTTCCTCACTGTTCATTAATTTCACAAATGAATAAGTAAATCAATGTTGGAAAATAGCAGCCGGTGACATTCACGGTAGTAAAAAAATACTATCAGTGGTTGAACATTCTTCAAAATATCTTACTTTGTGTTCAACAAATAGAGAACCTCAAACAGGTTTGGAACAGGTGGAGGATGAGTAAATGTTGACATAATATGAACTGTCTCTTTAAATATCTCTGTCATCAGTAACTTAAAATCATTATGCTCTGTGTAGTAATGTTTAATTGTTCGTGTTTATAGAGTTCTGCAGACACCGCTACTGCTGTCAGACAGCCGGTTGCACTTGTTCTTGCAATCACAGCTGAGCGTTGCAAAAGTGGATGCATGTGCACAGGGACACACACATTACACCGTTGCACAGGCAATCCAGCGATGTGGCGGCGACGCACGTTTCCCTGTGGAGGAACAACATCAAGAAGACAGCAAAACATGCTGCGACTCAGACTGTGACAGGTGTGTAACACTGCCTCACTGTATCATAATGTTCTCCGTATTATGTAAATTGCTTAACCTAGATGGATTTGACATGTAAAATATAAATACACAAGGGTAGGAACTATACACACAGAGCTATGGACAAAGATTAAGAGACCACTTGAAAAAATTGCAACATGTAAACTCATGATGCTAAATGAAAAGACGTTTTACTGTTACTGTAGTTTATATTGTGAGACTGAAAGATGGTAACTCACAATTAGCGAAAGAATTCCAATTTGTGAAGTACGAACTTTATTGTTTGCATTACTAATCAACTTTTTAAAGTACACACCTCATACTTTTTCAACCTAAATATATTGCGCTGATAACCCTAAAAATAAACATTCATCAGCTGATACTTGTATGGCTAGCATTATACATTATGTATTGTTTTTGTACAATGGTGAAGCTAGCTTCAACACCCTACATAAAAGATGAACTTGGAAAAAAATGAGACATGTTTTGCCATTAATAAACACAGACAGGCATTTTAATATTGTATCTGTTTGGAACAAATAATGTATAGATAACACTGCATTTAATACATTTTAAATGTGCCATTTTGTTTTTCAGCACAACATCTTCTGGCTTAGGCAGCAGTATAGAACCTGCCACTCTTGTTGAAGAAGATTTGTCACATAATGAGAGCTTTGCCCATGAATTTCAAGCCACAAACCCAGAGGCAGAACTTTGTAGCAGCCTGTCTTCATCACCTGATAGCTATTCAGTTATATGAACCCAAGAGATGTTTGTACACACAGATACTTTATCATAGAGCGACCCAATTGCTGCTTAGAACCTTCAAAGTTATATTTGGATGGATAATTAGGATAAAAAGATTGTGTTTGTTTTATTGAGTGTATTTATCTGTTTTTTTTTTATATAATCATCTATTTTCTTTATTTAAATTTCTGTGGTTGCTGTATTACATTGTCCTCCATTAAAAAAAAAAAGTCTGACCTGGAATAAAAAAAAAGATGACTGAAGTAAAATGAAAGCAAGTGAATGATAGACTAAATTATAAATGTTTTTTATGACACTGCCTTTCAGGAGTCCACTGGGTTCAGTGTGTGCTTGTCAAAGAAGCATTTTAAACCACTTCAGCTTTTCTTCTGTACAGATGTGTTTTTGTTTATTACATTTTATAATAATTTCAGTAAGATCTTTCTGAAAAATTCTTATTTTGTTAGCATTGATGAAAATGAATGTTGTAGACTGAAGATGTTTTTTAGTTCACTTTTATTATAATTTTTGTGTATGTTTAGTTAAATTAATAAATAACTTTTTTAAATCCCAGTTGTGAAAAGTATTTGTTTTTCATAATCAAAGATAAGAGAAATGCTAATTTGATTCTGAAGTCTTATGTTGCATGAGTATATTTGTAGGAATAGTAAAAATACAATATATACACACACACACACACACACACACACACACACACACACACACACACATATATATATATATATATATATATATATATGGAAAAACCTTTAGAATATTAAGTAAAGATTTTTCATGAAGGCATTTGCTACATTAAGTGCATTGCTATACTAAGTAACTTAATTTGTTGTTTAATATGCATTGACTTTAATGAATATGTTTTCATTATTTAGATTTTTTTTAAAAACCAAATTTTAGCCACATAAAATATTAGATATCACGGTGGCGCAGTCAGTAGCATGATCGCCTCACAGCAAGAAAGTTGCTGGTTCAAGCCTCGGCTGGGTCAGTTGGCATTTCTATGTGGAGTTTACATGTTCTTCCTATGTTTGAGTGGGTTTCCTCTGGGTGCTCCGGTTTCCCCCACAGTCCAAAGACCTGGTATAGGTAGATAGGGTAAGCTAAATTGTCTGTGTGTGTATGAATGTTTCCCAGTGATTGGTTGCAGTTGGAAGGGCATCAGCTATATAAAACATATGCTGGATAAGATGGCGGTTCATTCTGCTGTGGTGACCCCAGATTAATAAAGTGACTAAGCTGACAGGAAAATGAATGTATAAACAAATATTATATTATCCAGTCCTAACAAACCATACATCAGAAGAAGGCTTATTACTTCATATTTCAGATGATATATAAATCTCTGTTTGGAAAAATAGGACTTTGTGGTCATAGGTCACAAATGCTAAATAGATTTGCAAAAAAAAAGAAACAACAAAATGGAAATTTGTTCCCTGTTCACATGATATGAGCAGCTTATGTTAAATTCACTATATTTCATTTGTTAGAGAAATATATCAATAAGGATCTCATAAGTATATGAGCAACAGTCACACAGAAAAGGTTGTTGATGCATAAGAGAAAGTGGAATAAAACCATGCTTACATTTCCACTTGGATGGCGTACTTATTTGTCAGATTTTGGGTGTGGTTGCATTTAACCCATAGGGTGAAGGGTTGTCTTTTTCACCCAACCTTCTCTCTCTCTCTCTACACAACACTGCATTTTTTTCCAGTATCTAATCGTTGTTTAGGAGAGAGATTAAGTTCACCATAAATGAGGGATGAAGTTTTTGACAGGAATGTTTGGTGAAAAAGCGCGGGTCTGATTGGGGGTTTGTTCGATCTGTGTTGGCGTAGATTCATCAGCGTCGAGCAACAGCCGATAAACACTTTTAGTATTGTCATCCAGGTCACCAGATGCACAAAACCTCACTAATCTCTGCCACTGCCAATCACCATCACTGAGGTGCCAACTAAATCCATAGCTCACACTCTTACTATGTATGATTATTTGTGCATTTACTTGAAAGCCATTGCAAAAGTATTATAAAATCTGTAATCACTAGCGATACAAAAGATAACAAATACAAAAATAGAATAAATATTATAAGAAAATAATATTTCCCAGTGATGGGTTGCAGCTGGAAGGGCGTCCACATGCTGGATAAGTTGGCAGTTCATTCTGCTGTGGCTACCCCAGACTAATAAAGGGGCTAAGCCGAAAAGAAAATGAATGAATGAATGAATGAAAATGAATCAATGAGTTATAATGAACTAAGGATAATAAACAGTATTTGACACGATAGATTAATTGAAAAATTGTTCAATAAATGTGAAAATTTGCATTTATTAAATAGTACACATTTTAAATGATTATATAAAAAGACTCTAAATAATTATATAAAAAGACAATTAAATATTAACAATTATACAGAGTTCATTCTTTATGAAAAAAATATATAAATTATATTTAATATAAAATAACCATGAACACAAAACAGAATACTATGTAATGTACAATAAAAGTAATGTACAAATATTTAAATGAAGAGAAAACAAATAAAATTCTATAGATCAGAGAAGCCCCAACTAGAGTCTGTGGACCAAAGTTGACCCATGGTAGTCTTTGATTTGGCCCACCATCCCATCTGAGAAGAGAGGGAGAATGATGAGGATTGTTTAGAGACTGCTATTTCTAATTTAATGCAACCTTTTGTTTGTTTGTTTTATTGCTAAACTACAAAAAGCTAATGCAAATTAAATGTTTCAATTAAGTGAATTATGTACATTGTACATACAGTACTGTCACCCAATGTGATTATAGCACAGTAGAAACATACATATATATTTTAATGTAAATATACATACATACATACATACATACATTAGTTAATAATTTTAAGTAATGTGTTTAATTTATTTTGAAAATATTATAAAGTTAGAAAATTACACAAGCAAATTTGCCAGTGTACATTTTACACCACAGGTGTTAAATCTAACACTTGTCTGGTGGCCCCGTTTACACTAGTGCATTTAATTTTAAAACACATAAGTTTTGCTACGGTTACGCCATCCGTCCACACTACACCGGAGTTTTTGAGCTGCAAAAACGGAGTGTTTTGGAAACGCTGGAGAGGCCGTTTTTATTCTAAAACGCCTGCTGCTCCGTCTCAGTGTGGATGGAGGAAAACGGAGACCTTTGAAAACGGAGACGTGGCTGCTGGAAATGGGAGCGTTGGGAGAACCAATATCCGTTTTAGGCGCTATTGTGCAGTTTAACTCTGCCTTTTTTACTACAACAGCTGCATATATTCGCAAGAGGCAAGCTACTGTTCCAGCACTCGCTATCGCTCGTGTTTCCAGCCGCTTAAGCCCTATTAGAACGCTGGTTTTGGGTTACACCGGGAAGAACCAGCGAGACACATGCTTTTTGTTTATACTTTAACGCGCATGCCCAGAGTGCGCGAATGGTCAAGTGATATACATTTCACGGGGGGAGTGTGGAGGGACATCTGTTCAGAAACTCTGGGTCAAACGCTAGTGTAGACGAGGATCGTTTTCATGCTAAAACACCATTTTAAAACTAAAACGCACTAGTGTAAACGGGGCCTATATGAGTCCCACCAGCCAAGAGTCCAGGTTACACTTTTAAAAGTGTATATAGTTTACACTGCAGAGATGTATATATTCAACACTTTTAAAAGTGTAACCTGGACACTTGGCTGGTGGGACTCATATAGACACCAGACAAGTGTTAAATTCAACACCTGTGGTGTAAAATGTACGCTGGCAAATTTGCTGTGTACGGTTTAAAATTCACAAGTCACCAAAAAATACTGTCAAATACAATCATATTAGTAATTTTAATGGACACAGAAATGTCATCTCTCAAATCTGAACAATTAACACCGATGAGGAGTATGGAAAGGCAACACCAGAAATGCACACAGTTAAACGTCACAATCTAACCCACGTCCGTGTTAAAAACAGTAAATGTACACTTGGATTTTAAAAGTTTAACACAACAGGGGCTTACACCAAAAAATCAACACCTCACAATTTGCTGTGTACCTTTGGCAACTTTAATGTAATATAGTTTGGTACATTTACCTTTGGCCCATGGTCTATATTATAATATTATTTTGTTTTTGGCCCTTTGTATGAAAGAGTTTGGCCCCCCTTGCTATAGATAGTAAGATAAAATGTGTTTTTGTGACAAACATTCTATTTTCAAATTACATTTTTTTTTAAATACCAGAGCAATTATATCATTTTAATTTATAAATATTACAATACAAATAAAACTATTTAAAATTATATATTTTTTTAAATTGAATGTACAAATAAATGCAAAGCACAGACATTTGTTAAATGTTGCAATTACTAATTCATAAAGACACCTAATAATCTTTCTTTTCTCATGTCTCTCATCATTCCACGACCAACAATGACAGGAGTGTGTATAATGAATCCAGAAAGCATCTAAACATCAGATCCTTAAGGGCACAGTAGGGGGTTGATACATGGCGCATTAGGAAATAAAACAAAAAACCACCTCTACCTTGAAGTCATGGGTCACTAATCAGAAGCACTTAAGCAGAGCAGGGGTTGCCGTGGTTTGGTGAGGGGAAAGATGCTCATTTATCACCGGCTGCTTCACTGTGAGGCTGAGCAGAAAAGACAGCCCAAGCTCTGCAGACAAACGACCAACAATAAAGAGAATTAATCAGCACTGATTACCTGACTCCCCACAGCCGTTAATGGAGGCTTAGAGAAACAAAGAGAGGGAGAAAAACGGCCAAAAGGAAAGATGGAAGCATATCAGAGGGAAAGCTAGGATGGGTTTTCAGAGAATTAGGAGGATTTGTTCACTCTGTCAGGATTTGTTCTTTAAATCTTATTTTCATGCAAATAAATATGATTTTTGTTTAGGTTGTGGGTGATATACCCCATCTGTGGATATACTTTTGCCTTTTATAAGAAATGTACACTGTATTTAGGAGTTTTTATTGATTTAAGCGTGGTCATTTTGCCGGGATTCATGATCAATATCATTACTCATCATCATTTGTATTAGGTTCGTAAAAGCTAATAACAATTTAAATAAATAATAAGCATTTTTAATGAATTAAATTCCAAAAAGTTGTACAGTTTATAATATTTATATAATTTTGAAAAAGACTTGTCTTTTTGGAATTGCAGATGATAAAATCATCCTTATGTCCTATTGTTTATTTTTGATGGGTTGTATGGGAAGTAATAAGTGGTGAATTCCATTGGATCTATTGGGCCAATTTTAAAAAAATATAAGGATACATACAATGGGAATACAGAAAATAATATTGAGAGTCACGATTACTACATCAGAAAATGAAAAAACAAGCTAGATCAGAAGCACAAAAAGGATTGAATAAGGAAGATCTGCCACTCTCTGACTGGACTCTCTTCAAACTAAACATGTCATGATTGATTGTTTTTTTTTTTTGTATTCTATAAAATAAACCACATAAATAATACTATGTCCCTGAGACCGGTAGCAGAGTCTTGTGTTAGCACTGAACGGCTGTCATTACCCTGCGGTCCGTCAATACAGTGATCAGAACTCAGCATAGGCTGATGGATTAAACTACTGAACGAATTGGATTCTTCTCGCTGTGCAGCGCCAGCTAATCGTTCCCCACACACAGCAATAAAACGCACCTCCAGCTCGGTCACACGCTCATATTCTCTATTCAGCCCACCAATCACTGCCACATCTGGTTTTGATATCTGAGATGACAAGGATTGGCCATTTATACTGGCTGTCTGGTAAGTTAACCATCAAGTAAAACAGAGACTGTGATAAATCAGCCACATCTGCCCTTTCATACCCAAGATCAGAAACTACAAGAGGCCTGTTGGCCAGATAAAAAATTTCGTTTATAAAGGATGGTTTGTTTGTTGCAAATGTGGAATGTTTTTATTCTGGAGGTCTGCATCTTTGTTAAACCAATACTGTATATTGCTGGTAAATTTGAGTTTTTATAAATGTAAAAAATAAAGGTTCCTTATCATCAATCAGTGGTTCCACAGTAAACCTTTAAAATCCATAAAACAATTCCATTCAACAAGTGATGTTGTTTTAGATCATTAAATGTTCTTCATTCTTAAATGCAAATTCAACGCTCCTGTGGCAACACTACAAAAACTAAATAGTTTTTACAATGAGGAACTGTTTCTGGTTCCACAAAAGCTTAAAATCCCTATGAGAATGATTTTCTCATAGTGTAAAGAACAATTTCAAAATGTAAAACTTTTAGAAAGTGTTTTATTCACCCTACAGTACCTTGTGCAAAATGGAAAGTTTTTCTGGATGTTGGAGATTTTTCAATGATTCATTGATGCCAATAAACAATGAAATTAATTGTAAAATTAATTTAATGTTATTTTTAAGTGTATTTTAACAGTGTAGGAGATAATATGATCTTTCATTCTGACATCTTGCGACAATTTTTCATTCTGGAACAAGAGCAAAAAAAAGCGCTGAGGCCATAATTTTTATAGTGCCAAATCTGAAATGAAAGTGAATATTTTATAATCAATTTCATAAAAATAGGCATACAAAAATGACATGATCCTTTTTTGGATATTATAAAGGTAAAAAAATATGAGCCAATAAACATTATAATAGAAAATGACATTTTATTTGAAAGAAAATACTATGACCTTTTCATATCATATAATTACTTTGTGTCATCAATTTGCAGATACAAGAAGCCTTTTGTTGTAATTGTAATACATGCAAACAGATACAAATAATAAATCAAATGAGCTTCATTTTACAAACTATATATCATTTGACTAGATTTTTTTAGACTAATAATAATGTAAATAAAATTTAAATAGTTAAACTTTTGAACATCAAAAGTTGTCAGAGCAGAGATCGACATGCAGTAATAAAATTCAAAGAGTGAATAGATGAAAAGCACCCACGAAACACACATGATTTATTTTTATTTTATCATTTTATGTTTTTTAACATTTGTTGAAAATGCGAATAATTAGGTTTTTGTCTTCAAAGAAGACAGACCATTAGAAAGACCACTTTGGTATGATGGATGACTACAATATGATGATTACTGATTTGAAATCCTAAAAAAATATTTTAAAAAACCCATATCTAGATCAGGACTGCCAGTTGTCTGAGAAGTAAGTCTGCAGTGAACGGGAGAGCTGTTTACACCCACTGTTTGAAAAGTCTGATTGTGGACATACAGTATGGAGTAGATTGTCATTTAAAGCTATCTATCTATCTATCTATCTATCTATCTATCTATCTATCTATCTATCTATCTATCTA
>CAIGQQ010004210.1:2374507-2402150 GCA_903798035.1 Danio albolineatus
CCGGCAGGGCAAGACGTCTGGGTGGTGCCGGCAAGGCAAGGAGCTTGGCTGGGACTGGCAGAGCAAGACGTCTGGGTGGTGCAGGTAAGGCTAGGAGCCGGGCTGGGGCCGACACTGGCGGGCGCTTTGGGGCTGGAGAAGACAATTGGGCAAAGCCCTTTACTTCAAGTCCTTGCTGGCGGACTGATACAAGCCCTTGTATGCGCCTCTGTCTCTCCTGTGCAGTGGTGGGTAGAACAATAATTATACTCATTTTCTTGCTGAGTCCTCTTACTTATGGCCAGTTTGTACTGTCAAGGTTCGGGTTGGGGAAAAGGAGCGAGGACTCAATTGCAAAAAAAAAAAAAAGAGTATTTATTAATAATGAAATAAAACAAAAGGACAAAACAAACTACCCTGAGGGGGAAAACATTAATAAAAAAGCCAAAACAAACTTTACTGGGCTGGCAGGAAAAAAAGCAGGGCTGGACAGGGCTCAACACAACATGAGAGGCAGATATTCAACGACGAACTGGCACAGGACAGCAGACATGAGGAGTATATAAAGCAGAAATAATTACCAAACAAACAGGTGAACATGATTAACTAATAATGGGTTAACAAGGAGGGTGGAGCTAGACAATAGACGGGAAAGCACATGACAACACAAGCCATGTGCTCACATAAAGACTAGAACACGCAGCCAATGAGAGAACTCACATGCGTGTTCACATGACAACATAAAAGCATGTGGCGTATGTAAACATACACCACGTGCTAAACACAACTACAGAGGACTGAACGCAAGACACAAGCACACGTTATAATGAAAACATCTTACCGTGCGCTCACACACTTAGCGTGCATGCTTCATCCCAGCGCCAACCAAAAACGAAACCAACTAGACTTAGACGCTGGGAATAAAGCCACACGCCGCGGACATACAAACACAAACACCAGGACGAGAGCGTGCAATTGCGAACACGCCCAGACCCCACATGCCCGTATCAAGCAGGAGCGTGCACGCTCCAAGCGTGCCCACAAATGGCACTCATACAGAGACACAATGACAACACACAGGACTAGACAGAGCTAGTGTCTGGACTCTGCCACCAAAACAAGAATTAACAAGACTGGAGTGGCAGAACCCTGACACATACCACGTAGATAGACCATACCTGGTGACACTTTCAAATACAGCCTGAAAAAATAACCTTCGTAGAAAATAAAGTCTTTAGTGAATATTTTCACAAATCAAATTTACGTGAGTGTTCCATGCAAGAGACCTATCTATGTAAATTCCCAAATACTTGTATGACTGTACCTGAGTGATTTCTTGATTATGTACAAACACTAGTAAATGCTCGACAACACACTTGAGATCAAAAAATATTTCCTTTGTTTCTTTCGTATTTACTTTCAAAATGTCTTCATCACATCATTCAACAAATGAATCAATTTCGGAAAAAATAAACAGAAACAGGATCTTGTTTTTCAGCAAACTTAAAATTACATCTGAGTATTTAAGAAAAACGTTCAGTGAGTGCCTGCTTGAGCACTCAGTAGTATATAACGTAAACAGAAGTGATGAGCTCACACAAGCCTGAGCGACATCAGAACTTCTGTGTTTAACTTGGGACAAACTGTTATTTACTTTGACTGCCTGAGTTCTGTTTGTTAAAAAGAAGAACAATAACTAGAATTTAACTAGAACTACAGTACATCAGCATTCTAAACAACTCTCCTGCGTGCCTGAATTGCTGGAATGTTCCACAATTTGAAATATAACAACTTTTACTTTCTTTTTTCTGACTTTCTATGTTAAGCTGCTTTCACACAATCTACCGGCCTAATCTTTTTAGTCAGTTTTATTTGGGAATGGACATTGGAGAAATGGAGAAACAAATGTTTGTTAGGAGGGATATGTAGGTTAGTAATTAAGATAATTTTTAAGATCTAAAATAAATGGATGTTACCTTTTCCTTGGCCTCATTAAGAAGTTCCTCAAGTTCAGAAAAGCTGAAGCTAGCGACAGTGATGAAGTCACTGACCACTGGGACAAACTTATCTCCTCTGTCACATACTCGGCTCTGCTGATATCGTAACTCCTGAAGTAAACACAATAAGGTTCAGCATAAAGATCTATTTTGTTAAATGGGTCCACAGATGTTCATTTTTATTTCTTTTTTATTTGTAAACTTTAATCTACATTTTTTCCACTGTGGAAGTTCTTACTTTACCATTTTGAATTCACATTTCATTCATAATTTACAGCGTGGTCACAGGAATAAATTATAGATGACTCACCACTTCTAGAGCTTTCAGGCCACTCCTGATGCTAGAAACTTCTTTCTCCAGCTCAGCCAAACTGTGATAATAACAGCAATCAACAATGGTTCAAACCAACTAAACATACCAGCTAACCAAAAACAACTGTTAATAACGAGTAGATATTCATGTTCATCATTATGCTGGGATATGACTCACTTGACTTTGGCAGCTTCTGATACACTGCACAGGTCCTGTTGAATACTGAGGATGTCAGGGTAATTCTTTTCAAAGATCATGATCAGGTAATGCAACATGGTGATGTTTCTGTTGAATATGGTAAGAATCAAATATAGCAGTGTCATCTAAATGTTATCTTGCCAAATGTAAACATTCATTCAGATGGCCATTCTTTCAGAAAGGTTCATTCAATACAAAAACATTTATTCTATTAAACTTGTAAGTAAAAGTTGTTTTAAACTGAAAATAGTGACAGAAAGTGTTACATTTGGATGAGCAAACTAATAAAACCCTTTTCAATGACTCCTGACCTGTCTATACTTGACTTGGTGTCTATGATCTTGTTAAGACTGGACACTTTGAAACCGTATGCATTGCCCCTCTGTCCTTTGTTCATAAAGTTCCCGAATGCCAAAACCACTTCTAGAACCTGCCTCAGGCGCTTACTTCTCATCACCTCACGTGACGCACACAGAATAGCTAGAAATGAAACAAGAAAAAAAACAAAATTAAAGATGGTTACTGACGCTTACTGTAGCCCCCATATTGGGGTATGGAATGACATTAGCCCCATTCAGATCACAGTTTTTTTTCTTTTCTCCAGATTTTGGCATTATTTCCTTTATGTAGGGTGTTGTGAGGATTTGTAAATGACAAATGAGAGTAGGGATGCAAGATTAAATAGTTTTTCTCATTTAGTGTGCCATAGTGCACAACAATGGATACCATATCTGCAATGCTTTATTACATAATCGCAGAAAGTCTATCTATGGCAAGTTCCGTCACAAAGGTGACCAATAGCATAACATAATCTCTTCAGTACACAGCTTTAAAATTGGCAAAAATGAAGAGTGGACTGCTTCCATGATATTGAAAAAAGCTTTAAGGTGTTATGATAACAGTACACTTATGACCTGTTATGATGCTTCCTACAACACATTAAGATTGTATCTGGACAAAGTCTGACACATTGGCTGTTGTAACATTCATTCATTCATTCATTCATTTTCTTTTCGGCTTAGTCCCTTTATTAATCCGGGGTCGCCACAGCGGAATGAACCGCCAACTTATCCGGCATTTGTTTTACGCAGCGGATGCCCTTCCAGCCACAACCCATCTCTGGGAAACACATTCATACATTCTCATTCACACACATACACTATGGACAATTTAGCTTACCCAATTCACCTGTACCGCATGTCTTTGGACTGTGGGGGAAACCGGAGCACCCGGAGGAAACCCACGCAACCACGGGGAGAACATGCAAACTCCACACAGAAATGCCAACTGGCCCAACCGGGACCTGCCCCAACCGGGGATCGAACCAGCGACCTTCTTGCTGTGAGGCGAACGTGCTACTCACGCGCCACCGTGGCGCCCGCTGTTGTAACAGACAAAACAAAAAACAAAAACAAAAAAAAAACATGTAATTTGAAAGGGGCTATACAATATGATGATGAAAATGGTGACAGAATACACATTTTTGGGTGAAGTATTTCCATATACTGTACACTTACTGGCCACTTTATTAGGTACACCTGTCCAACTGCTCGTTAACACAAACTACTAATCTGGCAATCACATGGCAGCAACTCAATGCATTTAGGTATGTAGACATGGTCAAGACCACAGGTGTCAAATCTTATTCCTGGAGGGCCGTGCAGAGCTGCGGCCCTTTAAGAACTGGATTTGACACCTGTGGTCAAGACGATCTGCTGCAGTTTAAACCGAGCATCAGAATGGGAAAGAAAGGTGATTTAAGTGAGTTTGATAACTGTTTTCAAGGTATACCGCGTTTTGGAAAATTCAAGGTTTTAAAACTGACATTATTTTCTGTTATACCATTCCTACGGTATATGTAAGATTGTTTTTTTTTTTTTAGGACAACAATATCAGATGAAAAGATATCCAAAGATGCCATTTTAAAAGATAAAGAAATCCCTGTTTTTGATACTATTGAAGACAGCACAAGTCAAGTAGTCATTTGAATTATTTGGCCTGACATGTTTACTGTTCCAAAATATTTTAAATGTTTCTCAAAATAAAATACATTGGCTGCGTCCGAAATCGAAAATTCTCATTACTACATCTGAGTTTGAATTTACTACTCGACCGCTAGAGAAGTATGTTCTATACACTATGAATGTGAGTAATATGAATGGAGCTCAGACGTACTATATCCACCATTTTATTATGATCACGTGACACACCCACTTTACTCCCATTCTCTCGCGGTGCATCATGGGATATCAAAGTGTCCATCGGATTCGCACTTCAGAATCTTGTCTTATCATACCATTAGAATCTTATATCGGCCCATGCCTACTTTGAACGTGGCATGGTTGTTGGGCTGGTCTGAGTATTTCAGAAACTGCTGATCTGCTGAGATTTTCAGGCACAATTATCTCTAGGGCTTACAGAGAAAAAGTCCAGTAAGCGACAGTTCTGTGGGAAGAAATGCCTTGTTGATGCCAGAGGTTAGACGAGAATTGCCAGACTGGCTCGAACTGATAAAAAGGCAACAGTAACACAAATAACCACTCGTTACAACCAAGATATGCCGAAAAGCATCTCTGAATGCACAACACTGTGAACCTTGAGGCGGACAGGCTACAGCAGCAGAAAACCACACTGGATGACACTCCTGTCAGGCTACAATTTGCACAGGTTCACCAAAATTGAACAATAGAAGATTGGAAAAATGTTGCCTGGTCTGATAAGTCAGATGGTAGGGTCAGAATTTGGCATCAACAACATGAAATCATGGATTCATCATGCCTTTTATCAAGGCTTTTATTGAGGCTGGTGGTGGTGGTGTAATGGTGTGGGGAATATTTTCCTGGAAACACTTTGGGCCTATTAGTATCAATTGAGCATGGTGTCAACGCCACAGCGTGCTCATTGTTGCTGACGTCCATCCCTTTATGACCACCGTGTACCCATCTTTACCGGTTACCGCTAGTTTACCGGCAGCTAGCTCTCTGCAACTCTCACATGGTCGCCAACTGAAGCTAAGCAGGGCTGCGCCTGGTCAGTACCTGGATGGGAGACCACCTGGGAAAGCTGGGTTGCTGCCGGAAGTGGTGTTAGTGAGGCCAGCAGGGGGCGCCCAACCTGCGGTCTGTGTGGGTCCTAATGCCCCAGTATAGTGACGGGGACACTATACTGCTCAGTGAGCACCGTCTTTCGGATGAGACGTTAAACCGAGGTCCTGACTCTCTGTGGTCGTTAAAAATCCCAGGATGTCCTTCGAAAAAGAGTAGGGGTTTAACCCCGGCATCCTGGCCAAATCTGCCCTCTGTCCTCTGTCCATCATGGCCTCCTAACCATCCCCATATCATAATTGGCTTAATCACTCTGTCTCCTCTTCACCAATCAGCTGGTGTGTGGTGTGCGGTCTGGCGCAAGATGGCTGCCGTCGCGTCATCCAGGTGGATGCTGCACACTGGTGGTGGCTGAGGAGATCCCCCCCATTGTGTAAAGCGCTTTGAGTGCCCAGAAAAGCGCTATATAAATGTAAGGAACTATTATTATTATTATTATTATTCCTACAGGAAATTACTGAAATATCGGATGTTTTCGGTGGTCATAACATTACATTTTGTAGCAGTGCCAGAGAGCATCCTTACCAGTTGTATCTTGTTGTGGTGTGGAGGCTGTAGTGCCTCTGACTGGAAGAAGGTAAGGAGAGGTCAGCAGATAGGATTACCGGGACTACCCTCCCCTCCATTCAGGATATTGCACCAAAGCGATGCTTGTTCCAAGCCAGGAATATTCTAAAAGATACTACTCACCTCCACCAGAGACTGTTCCTTCCACTTTCTTCTGGAAGAGGTTCCAAAGCATTAAATACAGAACTGCCTGGTTCTGTAGAAGCGTTCTGCCGCTGGCCATCAGAATGTTAAACTCTTAGTCACAATGCATTTATGATATGCATTACTGTGATTTGCACTGTAAATCCGCCTGATGATGAGGACCATCAGTCTGCTGCTACGAATATTATTTTTTTTGTTTTAATATTTTGTTATAATATATTTCAAGAGTTCACACTTAACTGATAATTGATTATAAAGCTAGTTTGGCCTGCTGTCCCGGGAGAGAGCCCTGAGCTCAAGATCCTCGAGCCCGGGGCTCCCTCCCGTTGCAAGGCAAGAGGGTTGTTTGAGCTCAGGTAGATCTCGAGAACTCTCCTGTCATAGTGGCTGAAGAGCGGATAGTAGTTGCTCTTTAAAGAGATAAGTACTTGGTACATGTCTATAGTGTTGATTTGAATTAGCCAACTTAGGTTGCATGTTTTTGTATGGTGGGAGGAAACCGAGGGACCCTCAGCGGATACACAGCGGATGCCCTTCCAGCTGCAACTCAGTACACAACACCCATATATTCTCACATTCACACATATAAACAGCCAATTTCATTCATTCATTCATTTTCCTTGAGCTTAGTCCCTTTATTCATCAAGGATCGCCACAGCAGAATGAACCACCAACTTATATAACACATGTTTTATACAGCCAATGCCTATCCAACTGCAACCCAGTACTGGGAAACACCCCCCCACACACTCATTCACACACATACACTATGGCCAATTTAGTTTATTCAGTTCACCTGTATGCCATGTCTTTGGACTGTGGAGGAAACCGGAGCACCCGGAGGAAACTGACATTTCCAAAACATACAAACTCCACTCAGAAATGCAGCTGCCCTAGCCGGGACTCGAACCAGCAACCTTCTTGCTGTGAGGCGACATCGCTAACTCTGAGCCAACGTGCCGCCCGATAACTGTTTTTCATAATTTTGTGTTTGTATGTAGATGTACTTTGTGAAAGGATAAAATAATTAATTTAATGAGTAAGTGAATACACTTGCCTTGCCACTTAAAAATACTTTTGCTTTATGAATAATGTTACCTGTTTGCCTCTTGAGGAGAGTCTTTGATGCATAGTATCATTCACTTGTGTTGGTTAGGTTGCTGAGAATCAGAATCAGAATCAGAATTTATATTATTATTAATATTAATATTATTATTATTATTATATTATTAATATAAGTGACGGGCGCCACGGTGGCGTAGTGAGTAGCACGTTCGCCTCACAGCAAGAAGGTCGCTGGTTCGATCCCCGGCTAGGCCAGTTGGCATTTCTGTGTGGAGTTTGCATGTTCTCCCCGTGGTTGCGTGGGTTTCCTCCGGGTGCTCTGGTTTCCCCCACAGTCCAAAGATATGCGGTACAGGTGAATTGGGTAAGCTAAATTGTCCATAGTGTGTGAATGAGAATGTATGGATGTGTTTCCCAGAGATGGGTTGCGGCTGGAAGGGCATCCGCTGCGTAAAACAAATGCTGGATAAGTTGGCGGTTCAATCCGCTGTGGCGACCCCGATTAATAAAGGGACTAAGCCGAAAAGAAAATTAATGAATGAATGAATAATATAAGTGACATTAACTGAAATGGTACATTGTTGGCAATGAAGATTTTTACATTCATTTAGTCCCTTTATTAATCTGGGGTCACCACAGCGGAATGACCCGCCAACTTGTCCAGTATATGTTTTACACAGCAGATGCAATTCCAGCCGCAACCCATCACTGAGAAACAACCATACACACTCACTCACACACATACACTTTGAACAATTTTAGCCTACCACATCTTTGGACTTGTGGGGGAACCCGGAGCACCCAGAGGACACCCACGCAAACATAGGGAGAACATGCAAACTACTACTAGTACTATTTAAGGATTACTTAAATCAGTTTCATGGGATTTTACTATTAATTGAAATGACATGTTCTTTGGTTGTAAAACTGTGTTCTTGACAACACACTTTTCAGTTTTTATGTTTAACCATTAACCTGGTCAGCTATTCTATTGTAATGTATAGTTGTTGAATGTGGATTGGCCCCAACAAACAAACAAAAACAAACAAACAAACAAACAAACAAACAAACAAACAAACAAACAAACAAACACTGCAGCCAAGCATGTCAAATATTAGATGGTAAGTAGCATCATGCCACAAGTGCTGTCAATATAATTTGTTGTAGCTGAGGTTATATAACGTCGAATCTTATCTGATTTCTCAGTATGACTGCAAAAGCTCTGTGCTTGGCTATTTTACATGTGCAGTTTTACATGGTTAAAGGTCACATGCAATATTATATAAAATATGCTCTAGAAATAATTTTCATAGTATTTAGTTCTTTCTGATTGGAAAATCTGGTTAGGAACTCTCTATTGCTTTTCATCACATACTGTTTCTGGTTTCCTCCTTTACAATCACAATCTTTGTTCATTTACTTTTTCCTTGTATAGAAATACTGATGACCATTATCTTGAAGTACAACTCTAGACTCGATGCTCATTAAAAAGGTTATAGATTCTATTACAGCTCCTCTTTGGCATGAACAATCCCTCACACTGCATAGCACAAAACCCAATAAATACAAGTATATTTACGGCAGCTTTTATTGTGACAAACATTATTCTCATGGTTAGTTAATGATGTAACAAAGTGACTTGTAATGGCTGTTAGTCATGCTCTGAAACATTAATAAAAATGTGCATGATACAGCTGCAAGGCAACAGAATGTAATCTTATTTCCTATTTGATAATGAAAGGGAACGGGGTGAGAGAGGGATACAAACAGAGGAAGAGCAAATGTGCGTAACCGACCGAATGAGTAATAGGCGAGAGAGGCCGAGGGACGCAGAGAGGAAAGGCGAAGTGAGACCATCTGTTCTGCTCTCTCCTTGTTTTACCCCCTCTGCTTTCTAATAACTAAGGCTCTCTCGCTTCAGTTCAGATTCATGATGGGATGCGGACACATACATAAGCATGCTCCAGAACAGCCAGTCCAATTAGAATACATTAAAGGAGATTTTGTGATTAACATCAAGCTAAATAGAATAAGTATGACAGTCTTGGCAAGTGCAGGAAATGAAGTCCATTTGAGGGCCTGCTGCACAGATGGGTCCTGATGGCAGGTATCACTCAATTGTACCACCAAAAAGAAAAAAAGAAAAGCAAAAATGAGAAAACAATAAAACGTGAAAATACAATACAAAAACACCCAGATGTTATATGGTTTCCACTACAAATACCATTAAAAACATTACAAACCATCAACTGCAATCCTTTCAAACCGCTACATTTTAGTGGTTTCTACAGTGTTTTGGGATATATTCCATTAGTATTTTGTGGTTTTAACATTCCATCATGCCATGAAGGCAACACATTAGCAATGTTTCCAATAAAACCAATACATTTCACCATTATAACCATTAGACCATTAAACATTTTTGATCATTATCTATTGTTTTATAAGTAGCTATAAGAGAAGAGAAGAGAAGAGAAGAGAAGAGAAGAGAAGAGAAGAGAGAAATGAGAAATGAAGGAGTAGAGAATCTATTAGGCCCACTGAATAGCAGAAATTGAGACTGCCTCTCGGAGACCTTATTAAATTCTCCAATTAGTGCGAAGACATAAATAACTGCTTCCAATTTCAGAGTGTCACTCAAGGGCAGGATCCAGCTCCAGGGAAACAAAACAATTTAAATTACGTTCCTCTCGCTTTGTGTCCGGCCTCTCTTTTAATGCCATAATTACGCTGCCATTCTTTCGCTAGTCCTCGCGACGATACATCACCTCTCGCGACCCCGATGATAAACGCCCTTCTCCAGAGAAACGTGAGCTAAAAAACAGCCGCTGTCCACTTTTCTTTTTTTGCAAGGGACATCTCTCTCTCTTCTTCACCGTGACAGTATTTCACCGCGAGCTGCTGAACCCCCCACATCTATAATTCACGCGTCCCTCGACTCGGTGGCTGTCGGTAAAAATAGGAAATCCATCACGGAGACAAATGGTCGTTAAATGAAGCCCCGCGCAGCAGATAGGCAAAGCGGCAGATGAGGTTTAATTGTCTCTGCGTGCTCATATGAAATCAGTTCATGACCGTGGCGATATGACCGCGGGGCTTTAAAGGTTGTGGGGCATATTCTTTAGGGCTACATAGTGTCAGAGAATAATTAAAAGGCTTTTAATATAGGGGTAAATGAAATCGCACTAGGCCATGGTTACTAGTTTTTAATGGCCTATCATCGACAAATAGCCTAAGATAAAGATACATTAAAAGGGTCAACTATGTAAAAGGCAAGGTATTTATTGGTATAACCTGTTTATTGTCAAAGAGTTCACATGCAGGGACAAATTAGTTGCATATTAGCAGTTTATGGGCGCCACGGTGGCGTAGTGAGTAGCACGTTCGCCTCACAGCAAGAAGGTCGCTGGTTCGATCCCCGGCTAGGCCAGTTGGCATTAGCTGGCCTGGCCCCCGGCTAGGCCAGTTGGCATCCACACAGAAATTGCATTTCTGTGTGGAGTTTGCATGTTCTCCCCGTGGTTGCGTGGGTTTCCTCCGGGTGCTCCGGTTTCCCCCAAAGACATGCGGTACAGGTGAATTGGGTAAGCTAAAATTGTCCATAGTGTATGTGTGTGAATGAGAATGTATGAATGTGTTTCCCAGAGATGGGTTGTGGCTGGAAGGGCATCCGCTGCGTAAAACAAATGCTGGATAAGTTGGCGGTTCAATCCGCTGTGGCGACCCCGGATTAATAAAGGCACTAAGCCGAAAAGAAAATGAATGAATGAATTAGCAGTTTATAGGTTAACTGTTGTTAAAATTATTGAATAGATGACACTGTTTAAGTATTTTTCATTCTTCCCAGAGAACTGTGGGAAAATGGGAAAGTTTTAACAATTTAACTGTTACTGTAAACAAATAAGTCTGCTTACATTATCAATGCTTTTAAATGATTCTGCTTTGTGTGTGTGTGTGTCTTGTGAATGGATATAAGAACTGTTGGTTAACTTTTCTTTTGAATCTACACTCTTAAAACAAAAGGTTCTATATAGAACCAAAAATGGTTCTATCAAGCGCTTCATATATGGAACCCCAAAAAGGTTCTATATAGAACCATTTTAAGGGTTCATTAAATAGAACCCCAAATGGTTCTTTGAATTCAAGTTAGATGGTTCTATTTAGAACCATTTAAGGGTTCTTTTTATTTATTATTGAATTATTGTTACTTATTAATGAATAAAAAATAAAACCAATCCAGACAATTCAAATTGTTTAAATTTATTCAATTCATTATACAAAATATTTTTTTAAATATTTAAAATTGCACCTCTGCATACTTTGCATTGGACAGCAGATCTACCTTAACAGTTTAATGGCATTCAACACTGTAATTGTAATGACTTCACTTTTCTAAGCTTTTTTACTGTTTGAACAAATACAGAGCTTAACTTTCACACATCTCTAAAATGAAGAGAAATATATCACAATGCAGATAGAAACAATACACAAACAATCAAAACATTAATTAAATAACACTACAATTTCAAAAAGTTGATGGTACCTGCACGTATTGGTCATCACAACATCCCTTTTTATACATAATTTAATAAAAAACATTACTAAAACATTGCAGAATGATTAGACAAAACACTGCAAACAGCCATTCCACAACCTGTAGCATGTCCATGTCTGTCAGCCTCTCTTATAATGTAAATAGTTTTGTCCATGGGTGGCACAGTGGCTCACTGGTTAGAACTGTCACCTCACAGCAAGCAGGTCACTGGTTCGAGTCCCGACTGGGCCAGTTGTCATTTCTGTGTGGAGTTTGCAAGTTCTCCCAGTGTTCATGTGGGTTTCCTCTGGGTGCTCCGGTTGACCCCACAGTCCAAAAGCATGTGTACGGTATAGGTGAATTGGCCATAGTGCCAAGGGTTCTAGAACCTCAAGGAACCTTTTTTTTAAGAGTGTATGGGTCAGATGGGTCAGTTGGCATTTCTGTGTGGAATTTGCATGTTCTCATGTTCGTGTGGGTTTACTCCGGGTGTTCTGGGGATCCCTGATCAATAAAGGGACAAAGCCGGAAAGAAAATGAATATTAATCACTAAAGCTCTACTACATAGGTTACTCCTAAATGAAATGCTAATTAAACTGTAGTGCCATAAATATAGACTGAAGCCCATGACATGCAACTTGTTACATTTTTGTGCTCAACTTTTGTTTGGAGCACTAAAAATAAAGCTTTTTGGTCTTTGGTGTGACACCCCCCATTTATTTACTCTTATGCTATTTGTGTTTAATTAATAGTTGTTTTTCTTATTTTTTACTCTGTCACACCATATTTTACATTATTTGTTCTGTAAATATATATTCCCACACCTTAATTGTCTTCAGAAAGCATTTTCTGTTTATATAGTGAGTAAATAAACTGAAAAATAAAATAAACTGAAAAACAAACTTCATTCATTTCCCTTCAGCTTAGTCCCTTTATTAATCTGGGGTCGCCACAGTGGAATGAACCCCCAACTTATCCAGCATATGCCCTTCCCTGCTGCTACCCAAGGAAACATCCATATACTCATTCACACAAATACGGCCAATTTAGTTTATTCAATTCACCCATATCACATGTCTTTGGACTGTGGAGGAAACTGGAGAAAACCCATGCGAACACAGGGAGAACATGCAAATTCCACACAGAAATGCCAACTGACCCAGCCAGGACTCGAACCAGTGACCTTCTTGCTGTGAGGCAACAGTGCTATCCACCGTGCCGACTTGAGATATAAACTTCTATAGATATAAAGTGGTAGAAAAGGCTGCTATTGTTATTTTTTCATATAGCAAATGTTGATGTAGTGCAAGTCATTTGCCCTGCATACATATTGTTTAGTTTTGCAGAAATTATTAATCTTGAAATAAAAATCTGTGTCAACCACTCAATCACTGGGTCTCAAAAATTTTTGTGAAGTCTTCAAGACAATTCAATAAGTTAAACCATTGGTTTAGGTATGGGACAGTTTGGAAATACAGTGCTCAGCATAAATGAAGATGAAAATTAATATTTATTTTATTAATTTATCAGTGAATAGAGCTAATATATTTGGTGCATTTAAACAAAATAGTTTCATTACAAAGTGTTCAGTCTGGTCAACTAACATAGAAAGATCTAAATTCAAACAAGTTATTGCAAAGAACAAGTACAAACTACAAAATTTCATCAAAATGTTTTATTTTTATTTTTCCTGTTTATTAAAATTGTAATTTCCCCCAACATATTCATTTGTTTTTGTTTTTGCACTGTGATCTTCTGTGTTGTTTTCTTTTTCATTAGTTTCAGTTATGGGGTCAGTGGTTTGCACTGTTGTCAAACATCAAGAACATCAAGAAGAAAAACCTATCCCAGAGTATTGGTGGTTCATTCAACTGTGGTGAACTCTGATAAATTAGGGACAAAGCCAAAGGAAATTGATAAAAGAAAAGTTCCAGTTTTAGCTTTGGTACTGACTAATCTAATGTATATATACAAATATATTCATTTAAAGCATCCTAGAACTGTGAGGGTTACACTCATTTATGCTGAGCACTCTTTATCACCTTTATAGAGACCTATCCTGGTTATAACAGTAGAGTTAAAATTTGTTTAAAATGAGCGTCCAATCATTTCATCTGTTTTTTTTTATTTGAAAATGAACAAATAAGGGTTTTGTGATCATATAGTATAATTTCAATCAGTAAAGATTCCTATTGCACATTTGAAGAATGAACAGTACCTTAAATGATGAAATTAATATAAACACACACACACACACACACACACACACACACACACACACACACACACAAAAAAAAAAACCCAAGTAAAACAAAGGACATGTTAATGCAGCATGCATCATTGAGTTGAGCGTAGTGGATGCGTGTGAATGCAAGAGTGTATAGGTGTTTCCCAGTGTTGAGTTGTGGCTGGAAGTGCATCCTTTGTGTAAAACATGTGTGCCTGATAAGTTGGCGGTTCATTCCGCTGTGGTGACCCCCTGATTAAAGAGACTAGCCAAAAAAACAAAACAATGAATGAATGTTTTTGAATAAAAATTTGTGTATTTGTTTTATTCTATAACATTTGAATTTAAAACTGTCTGAAAACACAGTGTCTTTTTAATTATTTACAACTAATTTGGCATTTCATATTTTAAATTTAGAATAAAAGAAATTGGGAAAAAGAAAAGCCACAAAAAGTAATTTTTGTGTAGTAATTTAGTAATTTACTCAAACACAAAATGATAAATTGATTATTTACAGACACCAAGAACTTCTAAGAGGTCTCTAAATATTTTTATATAGCTGTATGACATTGACAAAGTTCACAGACATTGAAGAATCACATAAATTAATTAATTGGTTAAACTGCACAACCATTTTTCCAGTACATGTACACAGTCCAAAGCCTTATTTAATAAATCATTGTCAACTGCATGGGGCTTTGGATATTGTTGTGAAGAAAGGGGAGTCATAAAGCTCGACAACCTCTGCTTTAACATATTTTGTGGTTATTATGGAAAAACCCTGCGGTAATTAAAAACCTGCATTTTAAAGTTCAAGTCATGTTTAAGTTTATAACATGCTTACTTACTGCTTTTAATCAAATAGAAAGTAATTAGCCATTAAGCTGATTTTGGATGTCAATGATTATTTTTAATTAACGTCGTAAATATCATAAATTTAGTCATAATAAAACCTGATTAGAATCACAAGGAGATGGATTTAAACGTACCATTTTTCTAACTGTCCTATAAAAATATTTTAAATATGTGATAGCAATACTAATCCTGAAAGATGAAATGTAATCAGCGATATGTTCCTATTAAACAGTTTAAAAAAGACAAATTGAGATTAATAATGAAAAAGAACATGAAATACAGGCGCCACGGTGGCCTAGTGGGTAGCACGATTGCCTCACAGCAAGAAGGTCGCTGGTTCGGCTGGGTCAGTTGGCATTTCTGTGTGGAGTTTGCATGTTCTCCCCGTGGTTGCGTGGGTTTCCTCCGGGTGCTCCGGTTTCCCCCACAAGTCCAAAGACATGCGGTACAGGTGAATTGGGTAAGCTAAATTGTCCATAGTGTATGAGTGTGTATGAGTGTGAATGAGTGTGTGTGGATGTTTCCCAGAGATGGGTTGCGGCTGGAAGGGCATCCGCTGCGTAAAAATATGCTGGATAAGTTGGCGGATCATTCCGCTGTGGCGACCCCGGATTAATAAAGTGACTAAGCCGAAAAGAGAATGAATGAATGAATGAACATGAAATACAACCAGCCCACTAGAGGACGCTGTTGGCGGAATTGCGGATGGGTCAATTAATAACCCCGCAAAGTAGACTGCATCATGTTACATTTGAAAATGTGTTTCATGCGATTTTAGAAGTAGCCTACAAAGCTCCACCATTTGCAGAAGGACCAAGCTCTAGGAAAATATCCTGGCTGTTTGGACCATACAGCATAAAAATGTGAGTTAAACAGTCAATTCATATACAACATTCAAACATAAACATCAACCATCATCTTTCGACCAAGAATTAACGTTAGGCTTCACCTTATGCTACATAGGCTACTGTAAAGTTAGCAACACTTGGCAGTCACTGTATGTTTGTTTGTTAGCGCGCACACAAAACTTCTGGAAAATGCAAATAACGGAATTACTAATTAAACACAATAACGCACAATTAATTTACATAAAACCAACATTCTGTTGTTCTTTCTCCTGATACTCTTTAAAGTTGGACGAATTCTGTTATGCTGTTCATCTTTTACCGTAAATTAGCTAGAAAAATCGTTACGAAACCGTAGATATTTAAATTCAAGTGCCTTATTAACGGCTGTTTCTATACCGTTTTACAACAGCTGTTTGTCATGTTGGACGCTGGTCTATGAACACTTGAGAGCTAGTTGGTGATCCATCTGCGACGCATACTGTACACTAATGAACAGTTGGCAACCATATCTGTGATTCACAGGTGTTTTTCTTATATTTACACTGTTAAATTTCATAATGGGATCTTAATGTTTGCTCCAACAACGTTTGATGCTTAATGTTTACTTCTGCAGTTAAACAAAAGGACTTTATTTGAACTTTAGTGGTTTGAAACAATACTGCATTGGAAAAGTAATACTGTTGACTTTAATAAATAAAAAAGTATAATAATAATAATATTAATAATAATAAATACTGGGGGGCTCATAACTACCAAAATTCTAGTTCAAACCGAGACAATATATATATATAAAAAAATGTCAACATCAGAGTTTTTCAGAGGTGACATTATGGTCCCATAATGCAAAGGATTAAGAACATTGACATTGAGAACAAACCATGAATCACAAACAATTTGTGGCATGTTTAGTACACTCGATTTAATATTTGCTGTGATTATGATACATTGATCATATCACGATTTTAGATGTGCCATCTTTGTATCCAATAATAATGTGTGTTGTTGTTGTTGTTATTGTAGTAGTTGTAATGTGGACTCCTATGTATTTATACTTAAAATAATTATTTTTAAATATGTCCTTATTGTTAACGTTATGGTCACTTATGACCCTTGGCTTTAGTTGTATTGTTGATGCGTTGAACAATATGTTGCTTAATTAAGACAAGAGCTGTTGCGAATTTTCTTTCTGTGTTTGTGTTCCTGTGAAGACGAGTGCTCATGAATGCATTATTCATAGGTCAGTTTAAATAGGAATTTTAGTCTGTACAGCAGCCTTTTAAATCTCCCATCAGTCTGTCATCCTCTGATTCACGGCAGCACTTCATCACCTACCTGAGAAGGGAAAAAGAGGAAAGGAGAGAACAAAAGAAAGAGAGAGAGAGATACAGAGAGATCTTTTTGTCTGTCAAGCTGACAAGCTGCAGTTGCTGTGGCAACTCCGTAACATCTTTCTCTGCCAGTCGCAAGGAAATGAGCTGCCATGTAGCCTGTCGACCATCTATCACTCTTAAATGCACACACACATACACACACGTTCATTTTCTCCCTCTAACGCACAAACGCTACATCATGTTGCAGGCTATCATTGTTTTTTTTTGTTTTTTTAACAATATGCTTGCATTTTGCTCTTGTTGATTAAACCCTTTCAGTCTGAAGTTTTTAGAGAGATGTGAGTTATAGAGAGCGTTGGAATACAGAGGGGGAGGAGCGGTGACAGAATGAGCTTAATAACTTGCATCCCCCTGCTGTTGTCGAAATAATTACAATGTGCTCTTCTGTAGCTCATTATCATAATACATTTACAATGAGTGTGCAATGTCATTCAGAGGGCAGACACAGAGGGAGTCTGTAGGCGTAAAACTGCCCTGTCAGCAGCTGGAAGGCTCCCCCAATAGGTACCAGAGCTATAATGGTGCAGCGTTAACTTCTCCTGTGCTGACGGTGCTCTCTCTCCTACAGCCACATAGAACCAGAGGAGAAAACGAGATGGAGAAGAAGAGAGCGAGAAAGCTGGGAGAGTGACAGCGAGAGGAAGAGCACATGAAGGAAAGTAAGGTAAAGGGAAAGTAAGACGGGATGGAAGAAAAAAGGAAGAGAGCAGGACATGGAAATCTTTGACCAAAATGATCAATGCCCTTGCTATGTGTACAGGTGTTTGTCTTTTATATATGTTACATCACACAGATGTTTAATCATTGTTTAAAAGAAAAGAATTCAAAATTCTATTTAAAATAGTTTTTTTCTGAATTAAAAATGAAAAGGTTGTCAGCTAGGGCTTTTTTTTTTAAAGTACCATATTTTCATACGTTTATAAACATTTTCATTAACATCAATGAAGAAACATCAGAAGAGCTAAGAAATGATAATATTTTCAACTAATCACAACTAATGAAAACTTTTGCTTTATTGGACAAATGGTATCATTCGGTCTTTTATAGGATAAAACAAATAACATTTAGCCAAAGAAATTACCTAATTAACAAGTCCACAGAACTTTCACTTTCAGCTGGTCTCTTAATTTTTTCTATTTACACTAAATTGCCAACAGTTTTGGGATATCTGCCTTTACATGCACATACACTTTAATGGCATCCAGATCTTAATCTCTAGGGTTTAATAAATACTTCTCCTATGGGAATGCTGTCTACAAGTATTAAGGAGTGCGTTTATGGGAATTTTTAATCATTGTTGGTGTTGGACAAAAAGGCCTAGCTTACAGTCTTTACTCTAATTCATCTCGTAGGTGTTCAGTGGGGTTAAGGTTAGGACTCTGTGCAGTCCAGTCAAGTTCATCTTCACCAAATTTACTCATCTTCTTTACGGACCTGAATTTGTGCACTGGTGCTCAGTCATGCTCAATCCCTAAAATGTTCTAGCTGGAAGCATGAAATTGTCCAAAATGTTTTTAAGATTTCCTTTTATTAAACTTGAGGGGCCAAGCCCAACCCATAAAAAACAAGGCCACACTGTTGTTCCGCTCCACCAAACATTACACTTGGCACAATTCAGTCAGGTAAGCACTGTTCTCTTGGCAACCACTAAACCCAGACATATCCATCGGCTTGCCAGACAAAGAAACATGATTTATCACTCCGGAGAACTTGTCTCCTCTGCTTTAGAGTCCAGTGGCTGCATGCTTTAGACCACTGCATCTAACGTATTGCATCGCACTGAAGTAAGGAATAATTCAGTCATTTAGATGGGTGTCCCAAAATGTTAGGTAATTTAGTCTATGTTTGAAGCAGTAGATTTAATCATCACAAATATATTAAATTTCAGACTTTCTGAACACTGCAGTTATTGATGTTTAAAATTGGCACATATATATTTTTTCTGTAATTTGATTAAATGAGCATATATAATAATTACAATTTACAATTGTACATAGATTTAAGTACATTATTTATTAATATTTATGGAATTAATCAGTGGGGACAAAGTTGTCCTCAAATTACAGCCAGGTAAATTCGGCCTGGCACAGATAAACATTTGCAAAATGCCAGCACGAGCACAGTTCCATTTGATTTCTACAGTATTTCCTGCATCCACATCCTTCATCTACAGGCAGTTTATGTGTGTGTGTGTGTGTGTGTGTGTGTGTGTGTGTGTGTCTGTGTGTTGTGCGTTGTGCGGAAGCCGATAAAGCGACAGCTGTCAGAATGATAGAGTGTCTGTCAGACAGGATGTGAGCAGCGAATGAGTTCAGTGCTGCTGCTTGCATCATTGACTCACACCTTTCAAGTCATTCAGTCACATGCAGTCAAACTGAGACCCTCACTGAACTCTCAGAATCTGTCTCTCATTTGCATAGGACACATGTCATATCATGTTTAGCTACTGAGCCACGACTCCTTTTCATTTTCAGTATTAGTTTTGTTACAGTGTAATTATTTACAAACATAGTAACTGCTTTATGTTCCAACAGTCGGGGGAGAGCAGGCCTTACAATTCAAATCTTAACAGTGCACCTAAATTTCTGCAATAGCCTTCATGAAAAAAAAACTAAATTTTCTGTGTGTCTTAAGTAGAAAATGAGAATTGCACATTTTTCCCATCCACAGTAGTTTCACAGAAAACCACAAAACATATAACCTATTTATATTTGTTAGCCTAAGATAAAATAGACAAACTCATGGCATAAACTAATTATCTTTGAGCTTAAATTTATTTTAGACATGGAATAAGTATTAATGTTCGGCTTAACCACCTAAAGGCAAAACATAGTCAATCTTGTTTATAGTAAATTAGTCACTATTTACTGATCTTATAGTTCCTATTTAATTTCTGACCAATCTTCATTGTCCAATATAAGATCTCTGGTGCCACCTTTTGGAAAATTGACATAGGACGGTGCACGTCAAAATCTAAGCATCGTGCGTGCTCCTGTCCATGATCCATTTTTATTGCATCTGGTGAATAATACAGTATGTGGTACGGTTAAATATTGATAGCTTACATTTTAAAATGGCTTAGAAACACTTATTTTTCAGAAATTGGTTGTAAAATTACTAGACATTTTAAAGTAACACATTTAATCAAGCGTGAAAAACTGAACATCTGGAAATCTCATTTTCTTCTGAAACATACAGCAATATTCCTTTATTTACTACATGTAGAATCGTTTTTTATCACATAACAAACAAACTTCACAGATTCAGTTTTAAACGCAATACATTAACAATAGCTGCATAATAATAGCATTTAAAACTAATATTGGAAAGTGGGAGTTGACAAAATAAAAATTAACGAGAGAAAAAAAGAAACCGAAACGAAAAATGATTATATTAGATGATCTATAAATCTCTTGAGAAAAATATGAGAATGCGCGCGCGAGAGAGATGCATGGAAATAACATAGACCATAGTTGTAAGCTTTGTTGTCTGGTAAGACACCAAAGAACAAAACATATTTGCCATCATGACAATAATATCTGCAGACTTATCATTATGACACTCATTAACTTAACATCTTATTTGCTATTGCAATTGCTATTTAAAAGATGGCAGCAATATCAAATAAATCCATAACACTTATTCTACCGCACTACGAATTATTTTCTTATTTTAACCACTAGATGTCACACTACAACATTTAACCCAGCAGACTATCAACTAGTGGGAAAGGCTGTGTGGCGCGCTGCGCGCTGCCAGGTGAAGAGTTCAGTGCGCGCCTCCGAGTGTGATGATGCGCGACCTCACATCAAACTATGATTCAATTTGCCACGAGGTAGTAAAAACGTCGCTCTCGACATGTAGTATTGCAATCGTTTAAAAAGGTCCTTAAACTGAGACACGCCAATAAACAAATGCTCCGGACTATTAGAAACGCTTAACCTTATGGATGGATTATGTCTGCTAACATTATTGTCTGCATTTACAGCGCTCACAGCCATAACACTAACGAAATGTATAATATCAAGAACGAGCTGTTTAAATCTATTGGTGTATTATTATTTAAAGATGACGCTGTGACTGGGGGCGGGGGCAGGGGGAACTGTACATACACTGCTTGTGTATGTACAGCATGTGTTGGTTATGATTAGCTAGATGTAATTTTCAATTGCCTTATATGATATTATATGAGCTTGTGTTGTTTACCCTTAAGAATATGGCTACAACATTGAAAGACATCAATCGAAATGTCACAAAATGAAATGGGACAATAAATAGCGTAATTTCGTATCCACACGTCATTAAAAACAAACACATCTGTGTTTTATTTGTGTCTTTGTGATTGCCAATCAGCATGTTGTTTGATACTCAATATCATATGGAAACAAGTACTCATAAGTCCTGTTAATTGCCATAATTACAAAGTGACGACACTGTGATTAAATTACTGCCGCACCAGCTGCTCTAGTCATGTGAGATGATCTTGGCATGAGTGTTTGTTTGTGTGTGTGTGCAATGCAGTGACTCTAACCTTGACCTGTTATCATAAAGATCTTGCTGTCTTTTCCACAAGACAATTTATGTGTACACAGAAAAGCAACATAAAAGTAGAATGCATGCTCACACAGCGACATGTGTGTCAATACACGTGCAGAACTCTTCCTTTCATCCTGATTGCTGAAGTTTACTGAAAATAAAGCACAAATGACTTTTGTCTAACAGACAGGAAATACTGTGCACCTTTGCCCTGCATACATCACAAAGAGGAATAGTTTATCAGCCACCTTTACAAAATTACCTACGGACACACGGACAAAGACTAAGGTGTGAGAATTGATAAAAGTAATGCAGTAGTCAGCATGCAGACAGCTTCTTCCGTCAAATGCACAGGCTTCCTGTCAGAGTAACCTCCTGCTTCTGCTGTTTACAAATTCTCCCCTTTCACACTTTAATTGAACATATGGAGAGCACTAATCAGGAGAATAAACCATGTTAGCTTTAGCCAACTTGTAGTCGAAATACAGTCTGTCCCAATCAGAACGTCTCCATTAGTTTCTGACCATCTGGTTCGTGGTTACGCATGGAAAAAGCATCAGTTAATTAGATTATTTTTCTTTGTAATACTTCCTCCTCCTCCTCTCCTTACTTCTCAATTTTTAGTTTTATCCACAAAGTGTGCATCCTGTTATACAGCGTGACTCCTAATTTGACTTGTTCCCTAATGATATGCACCGAGAATATATTTGAGCTGGGCCAACATTTGTGCTGTGTATCTGAGGATCGATGAGTGGTCTTAAGTTTATCTGATTTTCCACTGGTCGGACAGGGAACAGGTCGATGGGACGCTGCCTGTGTCAAGTTGACCTTTTCAGGGCATCGGCGGCCAGTCGTCCCCTGGGCTATCCTCCTGTTCCCGTGTCACACTCTGAGTGACACCGGTCCGTTCAGCTCAAACACAAAGTCCGGCCGGACGTCTATATTGTGCTGTCGTGGCAGTGACAGAGATTGGCTGCAGTATTTGTGAGCTGTCCTTTGCTACTGACACTTTCCCGATTAATGGAGGCTAATTTATGCAGCCAAATCTCCTCTGTGCAAAAATGAAAGCTAATTGAGTCATTACCTGCTAATTCAAAGCAGGATTGCTTGTGTAAATTGGCTTACTTTGTAAAGCCATGTCCTAATAATCTCTCTATCTTGTCTCTCCCTTTGTATCTTAACCTAAAGATTTTAAGCTCGGTACATATTAAAATTGTATCTATTATTTAAAATATAATTTTTAAGGTGCTATAGAATGCACTCAGGCAATGTTTAAATTGAAGGTATGTGTTACATGCAAGCATTCTTCTGGATTTTTGTACATGTCCATTTACAACCCCAGGAATTGGCTATAGAATATAAAAAAACCCAACCAGTTTTAACTTAATTGGAAGGTTCATGAATATTAATAAACTCTGCTCCTATGCTTCTGCAGCTCACGCAGCATGATTTACTCTGAAATACACACATGCAAAATAATCATACCTAATTATTTTAGCAAATTGACAAGAGAATATCAACAAATTGTTTCAACTGAAGTGGTGGAGAAGGACATGTTGGTAAGGAGCAAGTTAGCTAACGTCATCCGTAAGCAACCAGATTAACCTAGTTGGTGTTGTGTATAAATTATAGGCTAAATTATAATTTAGTATCTATCTTTTCCATATTTAGAGTTCTGACAAGCTGTGATGAGATGATGAGCTCTTTTCCTGTTGCATTAATCTACAGGTGTCCCATCCACAAGAGTCCCACATAGAAATATAGTAAGTTGTATTAAACTTAGAACATAGGAAAACATCTCACTTGAAAATAATCAATCGAACACTGCTGGGTTCATGCATTTGAATGATCCTGAGTGTTACTGTAACAAGTATTATGTTTTGATTTGCATATTGTTCTGTAGTCTTTTGCTCAAACAGGATTTCTATTAGGATCAAAATTTGCTGTCAGTTCCAGACAAGATATACAGGAGTTGGACAATGAAACTGAAACACAGGCCGTATTTGAGGGTTTCGTGGCTGAATTTGACCAGCCTGGTGGCTAATCTTCGTTGATTGCACATTCCACCAGTAAGAGCAGAGTGTGAAGGTTTAATTAGCAGAGTAAACACACAGTTTTGCTCAAAGGGGTGATCCAGAGTGTATTTTTAAAGCTAGATTGTGTTTATGCTATACAAAACAATGTGTGCTCATGCTTCATTTGTGAAAAATTACGTAATTTTTTTCATATATCTTGCTTTGATTATATACAGCTGCTAACATGAAAACGACTGTCATATTTCCTAGTTCCCCCAAAATTCAATTCAATTCATCTTTATTTGTATAGCGCTTTTACAATGTATATTGTGTCAAAGCAGCTTCACATGCATTATAAAAAATTTAAACAGTGTCAGTCCAGTTTTCAGTGTTAAAGTTCAGTTTAGTTCAATTTTGCGTGGTTTAATATTCACTGCTGAGAGTCCAAACCCTGAAGATTAATCCATCGATGCGCAGCCCTACAAGTCCCGAACCATGCAAGCCAGTGGCGACAGCGGCGAGGAAAAAACTTCACCAATTGGCGAAAGTGAAGAATTAAAAAACCTTGAGAGAAACCAGGCTCAGTTGGGCATGACCATTTCTCTTATGGCTAGATGTCTTGTGCAGAGCTGCAGTCTAGGCGCCGGAGGCTGGAGAACGCTGGATGTTCATCACGGAGAATCGCAGGTGGGGTCACCAACTGGTGAACAGGCTGGCCCTTCAGGAACAATGCGAGGACTCGTCTGTCACTGAGGCCTTACAGGAATCGGTCTCATGCTCTTCACTCCTCCATGATCACCACCACAGCAGCTGCTCAGGATACAGCCTAGTCCAGGTTTATGGAAACCTCTGAAATAATAAAAAACAGACTAACATAAGTGCAGATGCCATTCAAATTATAATGTCTTTTAGGAAGTGTTCCCTGCTCCAGCTGCCCTAAATAATGCAGACTAACAATCCTTTAGAGGATTTGGATTCCAACAGCATTTGTGTTTTATGTGTATGCTAATGCAAAGAGATGTGTCTTTAATCTAGTTTTAAACTGACAGAGTGTGTCTGCTTCCCGAACTGTGCTAGGAAGGCTGTTCCAGAGTTTAGGTGCAAGATATGAGAAAGATACCACCTACAGTTGATTTTGATATTCTGGGAATAATCAATTGTCCAGAATTAATTGAGTGTAGAGGACGTGATGGGGTATAATACACCAGGAGCTCCCTCAGATACTGGGGAGCTAAGCCGTTCAGGGCTTTGTAGGTAGTCAGTATTTTTTTTTAATTTATATGATATTTAATAGGGAGCCAATGCAATGCTAAAAGAACTGGAGTAATATGATCATATTTCTTTGTTCTAGAAAGCACTCTAGCAGCTGCATTTTGAACTAGCTGAAGTTTGTTAATTAGGCCAACAGGGCAGCCGCTAGTAATGCATTACAATAATCTAATCAAGACGTCATGAAAGCATGAATGAGCTTTTCCGCATCATACATTGATAGCATGTGTCGAAGTTTTAAGATGAAAAAATGCAGTTTTACAGATGCTTAAAATCTGGCCTTCAAATGACAGGCTGCTATCAAAAATCACCCCCAGATTTTTTACTGAAGATGAGGACTGAACTAAAAATCCATCAAGGGTTAGACAGTGTTCTAGGTTTTTGCGTGTGAGGTTTTTGGGACCAATAACCAAGACCTCAGTTTTATCTGAATTAAGTAATAAGAAGTTATTAATCATCCAATTTTTAATATTACCTATACAATCTGTTAATTTAGTAAATTCATACAAATTATCAGGTTGAGAGGAGATATAAAGTTGTGTATCATCAGCATAACAGTGGAAGCTAACTCCATGTTTTTAAATGAGATCACCGAGTGGTAGCATATATAGTATGAAAAGTAAGGGACCAAGAACTGAGCCTTGTGGTACCCCACAGTGTACTTTTGATCTGTATGATGTCTCTTCATTAACTGATACAAATTGATAACGTTCAGATAGATAAGACCTGAACCAGGCCAATGCAGTTCCTGTAATACCAACATAATTTTCAAGCCTATCAAGGAGAATATTATGATCGATTGATTGTATCAAATGCAGCACTGAGGTCCAATAGCACAAGAGAGAAATGCAACCACGGTCGGACGACAGAAGGAAGTCATTTGTAACTCTTAGGTGTGCAGTTTCTGTGCTATGAAATGCTCTAAATCCAGATTGAAACTTTTCATAAGTATTGTTTCTTTGTAGGAACGAATATAGTTGAGCAGATACGATTTTTTCTAGTATCTTTGATAGAAAATGCATATTTTGAAATCAGTCTATAATGTCTATAACAAAAGCCCGCAAGAGGCTCTGATTGGTCATCTAACATAATGTGCAGAGATTTGCAGATTGCTCTATGTCACCAGGAAGCATCCTGCTATAACACTACAGCACATCTGGCCATGCCCCTTCACTGCACAGTATGCTTGTAACCTGAAGGAACATCATTAACCAGGATGTATTTTTTTGTAGTCACCAAACTTCATTTGCTGTAGGCTTTGCTGAGCTAACTCTGTTAAAAAAAGCCAGTGTCTTCCATTCCGTTGAATTTTGAGTGTCTTACGATGTTTTTTATATTCACACAGCTACATTACACATTAACTAAAGTTTAAATTATGATATTGTAGTGGACCACCCCTTTAAAATTGCAGTGCAAACACAACATTATGAGTGACATATCAGAGTTCAAAAGAGGATAAATTTTTGTGTGCCTCACTAGCACATCTGTGACCAAGACAGCAAGCCTTTGTGATGTATCAAGAGCCACTGTATCCAGAGTAATGTTAGCATACCACCAAGAAGAACAAATCACATCCAACAGGAGTAACTGTGGATGCAAGAGAAAGCTATCTGACAGGGATATCTGGTGCTAACCCAGATTGTATTAAAAAACACATAAATCCAGACCTGCCCAACTCACTGCAGAATGAAATGTGCACCTGAACTCTCCTGTTTCCACCAAAACTGTTTGTTTGGAACTCCACGATGTTATTATACATGGCTGGACTGCAGTAGCCAAAGTTTGGCCACTTGTATGCCCAGCGAGAAGCATGGGGGTGGATCAGTGATGATTTGGGCTGCAATATCATGGCATTTTCTAGGCCCAATACTTGTGCTAGACATCCTCCCCATAGTGAACTGGCCACTATTCTGCAAGAAATATTGCTCAAAATCCCTCTGGCCACTCTGCAGGATTGTAACTGTCAATCCTAAGGTTAACTGATTCTGTCAAAATGAGGCCCTACACCATACTAATGAATATTGTTGTCTAAAAGCAGGCATTTCAGTTTCATTGTCCAAGCCTCTAAATCCTATGGTGATTTTGCAGTGGTGTGTTGTAAATTATGGGATACTTTGCCTCGTGGTCTTTAGATTTTTTTTTTTTTGACTTAGAATTTCACTGATGGAACCTTAGAGGTCCACTACGATATCATATTTTAAACTTTAGTTGATGTGTAATGTATCTGTGTGAACATAAACATCATCTCTGAATGTAATGTGCTCAAAGTTCAATGCAAAGTGAGACATTGGCTTTTACAGAGTTAGCTTAGCAAAGCCTACAAATTAAATTTGGGGACTACAAAAAAAATACATCCGGGCTAGTGAAATCACAAATGCTTCAGGTTACTTGCATTTACCACGTGCACACGCCCCGCACAGCAAATGGTTGTGGTCAGAGGTGGTGTTGCAGAGAAAGCCAAAATGCCATCCAAACGACGCTATTTCCACAGAGCTTGTTCTGTTTCTGTATTTGGGCTTCCAATGGACAAGGCACAAAGAGTGAAGTGCTTACAATTGAATTTTAATTATGTTAAAATTAGATATAGATTATAGATTTAT
>CAIGQQ010004210.1:2402250-2448393 GCA_903798035.1 Danio albolineatus
ATATAGCTAGCATTTGACAAAGGAGAGCTTCCAGAATCTCTTCAAGTTCAGTGCTGGATTCGGCTAAAAACTCCTCCAGCCATAATATAAGAAGCTGTGGATTGTGAGCCACAACCTGTAAATATTTTTATTTGTTAAAATTGATCTGTTACATGCACAGTTTCTAGCATTAACAGTATGTTGTAGCGAGTTCTTGTAAACAATGGGAAATGCTGTTTGGTACTGTTAACAATTTAGCTACACATTCATATTTAATCATGTGATTCATATTTAATCTAATGGGAAACCCACATCTCAAATTACAAACTCACAAAAGATATGTGAACGTTTCATATTACCAACACATGCTTATTCCGAATATATGTGAAAGACACTTGTCAGATTTTATTTTAGAGAGCAGGCTTGAAGTTCAGCTGAGGGTGGCCTTTCAGAGGAACTATGACAGTCGTGAAGTATGAGTTCACATTGCTTTGCATCTTATAAACACAACCAAGCCTTACAATTACACTATGGACCACACCTTTAAAGTAAAGCTGACAACTAAAAATGTTCAATCAGGTTTAGTCAAGAACCCTGGGCCGGCAATTTCATCCTTTTACCTGTTTTACTGTGTGACCAAGGGTTCATTGTCCTGCATAAAAATTGCTGGCTTTTTGTTATCGCTTGTTGCTGAAGGAGCTTCGGATAAACATTTGCAACCTTTTTTTCTGTGTATCTGTATAATGGCCTGTTTCCACTGAGTGGTACAGTACGGTACGGGTCAGTACTGGTCACCTTTATCAGGCTTGCATTTCCACTGCAAAAGGGTACTCTTTTGGTGGGCGTGGTGTATGACAAAGTTTCAGTCAACGTCATTTTCGCTCGAGGAAATGTCTACAGTAAAGCTTTATGGGTCATTCACAAATCATACGAGAAGCACTTCTCACAAAACAGATGCTTTATTATACACATAAACACTGGTGTATAAATGTTCATTACTGACTGAACATGATCTGATTATAACTAGATCAATGATGCGAAATAGCCTACGGTCCGCGATTATATAAAATAAATGCAGCATACATGAACACATACAGCCCCACACAGTCTCCGATGTTACCAATTACAGAAAAACTACACACAGCAGACATTTATGCCTTATTTAGGTTCAAAAACAATACGAAATATAGCCCCCAGTCAGTGCAAACCTCTCATCTGTATCTTTAATCTTCACCAGTAGCTAAATGTTGCCTCTCCGTCATTATTATCTCGTTAGAGAGTAATTCCGTCATTCCGAGTTTATAATAGTCCAGAAAATTGTTATTTCAAATATTGACGCGCACGCGAGCGCAAGAGACAAAGTGAAACCTGTCGTGCTCGTGCTTATGGGCTCGTAACCCTTAAGAATCTGCTCTTCTTCTTGGCTTTGTGGCTGTTCAAGACGACGACAAGGTTTGTTTGAGCTCGGGTCGACCATGGTTCGTTATTATATGCTTATATTTTTTTGGAGCATTGTCTCTCGGCTGTGTATTAAACATGGCGGGTCCTTTGTTTTCATTCTGGCTTGTCTCGCAAGCAAGTGATGTATCATTGTAAACCAATAGCGTTTTGTACCCTTGGGACCCTTTGCAAAGGGTGACAAAAAAGTGGTTCGGTTCGATATGCTTTTGGACAGTGGAAACAGCCTTAAAAGCGTACTGAACCGTAACGTACCGTACCACTCAGTGGAAACGGGCCATAATAGGCCCTGTTCCAGCTCAGAAAAATACCCCTTAAACCCACTTTCAAAATATCCTACTTCCTCCTCTACCTTTTGCCATAAGCTTGACAGTGGTCATAATATTTTCCATTGGACTTAATAAATTGAACTTGCTTTCATTAAGTGAACTTTGGGCAAGTTCTCTTTCCCCACAATAAGTTTCTCAGCGAAGATTAGTCAAGCCTTTTGATTATCCTGCTGAAAAATTATGGTCACTACAGGTCTTTTTAGTCCTTTTAGTTAAAAAAAAAGTTGAGACACTGTATGCTGATATATAGATTAATATCCTGTGCAGCGCTGGCAAGCAGCACATACAGTGTTGAACTGATAGTCCATTGTAATTCTCCACAATATTCTGTATGGGAGACTAATGAGTTCCATCATATAGTTTGATTAATTTAGAATATTCCAGATTTACAATGATCAACTTTTATTGCTATGACTGAAAGTCTTATCCCTTTGGCATTAATCTGGACAACCCGCAGTTTACGGTTACTTTAGAACAGCTCATAATCTTGCAAAGTCAGTGAAAACTTGGAATGATAGGCTGCCAGCTAAATTGCGTTTGTCAGAAAAGTAAGGAGATTGCAACAGGTAGTTCAGGTTGGTCATGCCAAGTGGCTCTTTTTAATCTTTTTTTTATCAAAGTGATAAAATTTTAATTAATTAAAATTGTATTGTTTAATTGGTTACCCCTGTGTTATTCTAAACATCCAAGACCCCTAAGATTTTTGCAAACCCCCAAGACTTTGGAACAAAAAATAAAGAAATCTGAGAGTACTGACATTGAGGTAATGGAACTGTTGAATGAAGTTGTTATTTTTGCTTTATGTGTGCCTAAAAGTGTTCACATAGATACTTAGTTGACAAAAAAAAGCTAGACTTAAAGTAGATGAAAGTAGGACTTTGGAAAGTTAGTCGTTTGGAAAAATATGAAGGTGAGTAATTAATAACATAATTTTCATTTTTGGGTAAACCCTTTTATTAGTACATGGAGTATAATTCCTTTAGATCAAACATAGAACTGTTACTACTAGAAAACTAATTCTTAGTAATGCTAATGGTGTTCAGATTAAGTGATATGTAATATATATATATATTTTTGGCACTCTTCCCACATCAATGCTGTTTAAATACGATATATAATCTAGATTGTTCTTTTTTTTTTCTTTTTTTTTTTACAATCTTTTTGATCCTTGCACAATCATGCAATAGTTAATGTTTGAGCTATTCTTGCAAGATGCTTCAATGCTTCAGTTTATAGATGACATTTTTAAGGTCTGAAGATCTTAAGCTTAAGTTTATGATGATGTCATCAAAATATTTGATTAGTACTGGGTGAAATGAGAAATGAATGCATGTAAAAAAAATATTTATTTCTCAATTCACCCAATACTGATCAAATAATTTTTTCACAGTTTGGACCACACTAGCTTACAGACAATCTTTTAAATAATCATATATATATATATGTATATATATATATATATATATATATATATATATATATATATATATATATCAGGAATCAGGAAAAAATCAGGAACTTTTGGTGAATTTTAATGAAATTAATTAGGGTTGGGAGGGTTAAACATTTTGTTTTAATGTTATTTATATCATTTTTATAGTGTAGCTTATGACTGTCTCATCTGGAAATGTCATGTCTTACAAGGGTATGCCAGTGTTTGTCTTCCACTGTTTAAACAGTAAATTGCCTTTTCATTCTTTTTGCATGTGGTTAAAATATTGTATCAGTTGCCATTTATGATGGTAAATCTTAGTTAATTTTAATCTTATTGCGGCAGGCTTTTCCAATCCTTACCGAACAGAACTGATGATCACTTATCATACTGATGAATCAGAGGGCTTCTGATACAGCACATTAAAGATTGAAAAACTGAAAAAAACTCTATATTGATATCTAAGAAAATAAATATTTATTAAACCAATCCAATTCACACTTCTAAGACCAAGAACATTATCATCTTATTTCACTAAGAAATCTAAGGAAATAATGAATTTATTAATCACAGACTAATGTTTGTGGCAATGCATCATCCATTATGAATCTCAATGGTTATTTATGAATCGATGTGGACTTTTACGGAAGGACAGTCACGCTGTCATCATCAAGATTAATTAAGATGTTTCCTGCATAGCTAATGCATCCAAAGCCATCACCATGACAACTGTTGAGCAGCTCAGGCTCGAAGTGTGTGTGTAGATAGTCAAGTTGGTAATAAACAACTCTAACTGCATTTTTCAGACAGCTGTGGTTTCCAGTGCAATTCAATGTAATGATCTTTTCTCCTCTCTGTGAGTCTTGCTCAAGTAAACTGTCCATTTCTCTTACTCTGCGGTTTCTTATGGAAATACAAACAGTAATTATTCTTTCTTTTGTGGTTTTAGTAGAGTAAATGTGAGACTAACATCTGACACCCACCCTGACCCTACCACTGCAATAACTAGCGAAAGATTTCTGCACTAAAACACTGTTATTTGCCACTAATCAGGGCTTATATTTTAAAGGGACCATAGAAGGAAAATCTGGCATAGCTTAGAGTCTAGGCATTGGCATAGCTTAGAGCCAGACAGAATCTGCTATAATATTGTTTGCTATTTCTGTGCAGATGTTTTGTAAATTGTATTTATTTATTTATTGTGGTTTTGATTTGATTTATACAGAATGATCATGAGAGTATAAGAACTTAAAATATAACACATGAAATAAAAAAAGCTTTTTTTTTTTTAAAGGTTTACAATACAAATCCAACTAGAAGCACTTGTTTGGTAAACAAAGCTACAGTAAGTTTACTTAACAAATTATATCTGCATGGTACATAAATCATCTAAACATTTACCATATTCAATAATATTAGTGAAGTTAATTAAAAAATATACTTTTAAATGAGGGCGCCACGGTGGCCGAGTGGTTAGCACATTCGCCTCACAGCAAGAAGGTCGCTGGTTCGATCCCCGGCTAGGCCAGTTGGCATTTCTGTGTGGAGTTTGCATGTTCTCCCCGTGGTTGCGTGGGTTTCCTCCGGGTGCTCCGGTTTCCCCCACAGTCCAAAGACATGCGGTACAGGTGAATTGGGTAAGCTAAATTGTCCGTAGTGTATGTGTGTGAATGACAATGTATGGATGTGTTTCCCAGAGATGGGTTGTGGCTGGAAGGGCATCCGCTGCGTAAAACAAATGCTGGATAAGTTGGCGGTTCATTCCGCTGTGGCGACCCCGGATTAATAAAGGGACTAAGCCGAAAAGAAAATGAATGAATGAATGAACTTTTAAATGAACACATCTACATAAGTAAATAAATATACTGTATAATAGGTTAAAAAATGCATAAATCTTATATAATCTGATATCTGATTTTTTTTCTGCAGATATCTGTAGGCACAGATTTTCTGTGGGACTAGTAACGACAAATAAATATACTGTATAATAGGTTAAAAATGCAGAAATCTTATATAATCTGATATCTGATTTTTTTCTGCAGATATCTGACTTTTTGTGGGACTAGTGTGGGACTTTCTTTCAGACATACTGTGAGCCTCTGATACCAATAACCATGTTTACATGGACATCAGTAATCAAAATGTATTTCCTGAATTTGAATAAGGCAAGGCGACACGGTGGTGCAGTAGGTAGTGCTGTCGCCTCACAGCAAGAAGGTCGCTGGTTCGAGCCTCGGCTGGGTCAGTTGGCATTTCTGTGTGGAATTTGCATGTTCTCCCTGTGGTTGCGTGGGTTTCCTCCGGGTGCTCCGGTTTCCCCCACAAGTCCAAAGACATGTGGGTAGGCTAAATTGTCCTTTCCCCCACAAGTCTAAAGATATGCGGTACAGGTGAATTGGGTCAGCTAAATTGTCCGTAGTGTATGTGTGTAAATGAGAATGTATGGATGTTTCCCAGAGATGGGTTGTGGCTGACTGCTGCGTAAAACAAATGCTGGATAAGTTGGCAGTTCCACTGTGGTGACCCCAGATTAATAAAGGGACTAAGCTGAAAAGAAAATGAATGAATGAATGAATAAATAAGGTAATAATATGATTAAGTTTATGTGAGTTGCTTTTAGAATGTTCCTTCCATGTTTCCATTTTACGTGTTTTAGATCAATTAACGTCATTATATCACCATGCTATCCAATGTTTCCTTAAAAAATGTACATGTATTTTTTTTTCAACTTCAACTGCAGTTCAGCAGATTTACTTTCATTCTTAAGTCAAGGGAAGTCAAGTGTCATTTAGCAACATTTCATTCCTGCCCCAGTAATAAACTCTGAGGTACTGGATGAGAGTATAAATTAAGTAATGATAGGGGAGAATTGTTTTAATAGAGTTTGATACCTTATTCTGAATGGGGAAAAAAGTGTGCATTTCCCAGACAGCATTTGTAAAATTGCGTTTATTGATGGAGGGTGTGATGAGTCTCTAGGAGTTCACTGTGCATTTGTGACTTTGGAGATGCAGTGTTTGTCAAACAGCCATGTGTATATGTATAGTATCCTTTTGCAAAATGCATCAAAAAGTCCTACATGATGGTAATAGTTTAATTAAGTTGTTTACATGTCTGTACTGCACTTAAATAATGTGACTAAAATAGGAATACTCCACATTAATTTGATTTGTTTACTATGATTATGACTTTAAAGAGCCCTTATAGGCTTATGAAAATGGGCTTGCATGCAGTGTGTAACACAGCTCTAAGTGAAGTGGAATATCCAGCTTAGACTTAAATCTGAAAGTGCACAGTCTTAAAAACTATTGATTCATCTATAAAAGAGTTGACTCATAGTGACGTGAATACGAAACTTAAGCCCCGCCAGCCTGTTAGATGGGTCTGAAATATGTGCGACTCCTGGGACAAACGAGAGTGTTGGCAAGTATGCTCACGCATACACTATACACTCTGACCAATTCAATATTAATAAGCCGTGGTCTGCATTTCTTTCGTGCTGAACGCTGTCGACCAATCGCAACAGACAGGGTCATCAGTCCAATCAGCACAGATTTAGCATTGCGCTAAGGAAGGTTTTGGCAACAAATGAATCACTGAACGATTCATACAGGTGTCGCTGGGATAATTAGGTAAAAATAAATAAATGTTATAAGACAATGAAAGTGTTTTTTGACCTTGCATGCATATCAGCCTGTTGTTGGAGACTCCCAAAACCAAAATATTACCTTTTTTAATGTATAATAGGATTAAGGTAATCTAAAATCTGTTTACATGTTAGACTCTTAATCAGAGTATTGTCTTAATCATATTAAATTCTGAGTAGGTGTTCTTGTAAACATACTTATTGGTTTTTGTCTTGTGTGAATTCTGTTCTGTGTAAAAATACTAGTAACAAACAGGCCAGATGGAACAAAACACAGACTGTGACAGTTGTGATGAGATTGAGAAGAAAACACTGACGAAGATGGTAAGTTAAACACAAGAGACAGAGTTGACAGAGAGAGAAGAATTAGCGTAGGGAGGTTTGGAAAAATAAAGCTCTACTACCGTCTGTACCTGCTCTACTTATATGCCTGCTCTTTGAGTGGCTTCAGCTGGGGCTAATTTACACTGATTGTGGAGCAACTGAGATGAGTCTGTGACAATGGCGACAATAGTCTGGAGAGCTCGCCACATTCCACATCCTATTGCCTACTATTGCCTACGAGATGGTTTGATAATCCCTGACATACCCATCTTCTGGATCTCCTCGTTGATAGCCAGCAGGTGAGCCTCTGGTACTTGATAGGCCTGCAGCTCTATGATGACCCCCGGTAGAGTGGAGATTTCGTGGTGGATTACAATAGTTTGCTCAGGCTGCTCAGAGAACACATTCTTGAACTGACCAACCAGGGCTTGGAGATCTATTTTCTGAGCAGCCAAAAGCTGTTCTCTAATGTGGATGATAAAGTCTTCCTTCACGGCAAAGGCCGCCAGCTGAGTGGGTGGAGCTATCCGCTGGTTGATGTGTTACAACTATTTTTTATGTCTTTGTCTCGGCTGATGGAGACGAGAATTGACTGGCCCTACCCTCTCCACCGCTTTGTATGGTCTTTTCTAAACTGCTAGAAACGTGGTGGTGGCTGTTGGTTTCAAGATCATTACTTGTTCTTTGGGCTGGAACTCTCAATCTTGGGTGGGCCAATCATACAGATGACTCAGGACGCGCTAAACTTTGCTGAGATGTTCTCTGATGAGGGGTATGACTCTTTCTATTCATGCTATTGATGCACTTCCCGGATCCCAAACAGCATCCTCACAACTTGCATTCGGAGAATTCGTTTCAGTGTCTGGTTGAATCTCTCGACCAAGCCATTGGTCTGAGAATGGTATAGGGATGTTTTCAGTTGTTTCATATTTTAGAGCTAGCAGAGGTCGGCCATCAGCTGGGAAATGAAGGGGGTCCATTTAGAATGCAAAATTCTCTAAAGGTGGTTTATTCAGTGCTAAATATGCATTAGGTCTGTAAAATTATGTTGTTTTGTGCAGCATAATATTTTCATTTTTTTCTCCCTAATTTGCTGTTAATGGCTGTTTTTGCCCCATTGACTTACATTTTAACCACATTTTTGATGGCAAAGCCATGATCACCTGGTGGCACCAATAACCTGTTAGATAGGCCTGTCCAAAAAAAGCTTAGTTTATGGATTTTATGTGGAGTTATATGAAGTACAACCGCAAATTAAAGTGTGTATGTGTGTCTGTAGGTGTGTGAGCATGTGAGAGTGACCTTTTGCACACCTACCTTGATGTGAAAATCAAATAATGCACATCAGCTCTCAGAACTACATGAAGTAAACAAAAACAAAGACTGTATTTATGCAGGGCGCCACGGTGGCGTAGTGGTTAGCACGTTCGCCTCACAGCAAGAAGGTTGCTGGTTCGAGCCCCGGCTGGGTCAGTTGGCATTTCTGTGTGGAGTTTGCATGTTCTCCTCGTGGTTGCGTGGGTGCTCCGGTTTCCCCCACAAGTCCAAAGACATGTGGTATAGGTGACTTGGGTAGGCTAAATTGTCCGTATAGTGTATGAGTGTGAATGTGTGTGTGTGTGGATGTTTCCCAGAGATGGGTTGCGGCTGGAAGGGCATCCGCTGCGTAAAAATATGCTGGATAAGTTGGCGGTTGATTCCGCTGTGGCGACCCCGGATTAATAAAGGGACTAAGCCGAAAAGAAAATGAATGAATGAATGAATGTATTTATGCACCGGCTGCCTTTTTATGTTGAGAAGTATAGCTTAAAGGTTAATGATGTCAATTGATGAACAGTAAAAAATACACGTTTTACCTCTTCCCAACAGGACAAAACCACCAACAATCAAAAATGCATGATTATATGGTGTCATTTTACAATCAATAAATGTGGTTATAAAGAAGTCATTTGGGCAAAAACAGCCACCAACAGTAAATTAGGGAGAAAACTAAAATTTATGCTGTACAAAAAATGAACAATGCATCAAAGGTAATGTTGTTGCTAATCTTTCACATGTCTGAGACTACTTTTTATAATTTTTTCACATAATCAGTGACATCCATTGTGAATTTAGTTTGTAATTTGAAAAAAAGAAATATTTATCTGTTGCATTTTTACAGCAGTTAAATGTAGTGGGTGTTTTTATTCCTAAAACAACAGAAGGGTAGCAAATTTGTCCAGAGTGTATCCTTGAATTCTTTTTTAAATTTCAAAGCATTTTACCAATATGTGTCAAAATAAGATTTCATCATTCCGCTAGCTAAAAACAGAAGATTTTATGGCCAAATTACGACTCAAAATCACCCCAGAGTGGATGAAAACATCCCCAACAGCACAAGGCTTCAATTTGGCACATTATGTGAACTCTTGTATGTATTTGATTAAGTTCATAAAAATATGAATATTTTGTCATTATAGTAGGAATATGAAAAAATAATGGTTTGGAGAATTAAAAAATTTGGTTGTCAACTTAAATCATGTTTTTATCAGAAAGCTTCTGTGCCTTGAATGCACCATGGTCATCTGCTCCTGCTGCTGATAAACAGGTGTGGTTGTGACCTGGTTTGGCTTAGAGACAAGATGGCAGGATGTTAAAGACAAGATGGCGGCTTGTGCGCAACGCGATGCTCAGTGTCTCTCCAGTTTCTGCAATTTTGCATTATTTCTCCTGCTCATTTCGGATCTGTTCGTGCAAAACAGTTGTGCCTTTACATCGTACACCCAACAGGAGATTTTGGATATTGGTTTGTGCATTCCGGACAGTTTTATCAGCAACCTTCGACTCATTCCTGAGATCGCTAAATCAACCGAGGCTCAGCACCCTGCCTGGCCGGGCGGAAGTGCTCGAAGGCGGCGTCGAGACGAGGAAAGCGCGGCGGGCTAAGAGCTAAGCTAAAGCTAACACCACATCGGCTCTCTTTACCCAGCATCTTTCTCGCTATGAACAAACTTCATGCGGCCATCAGCAAACAACAGACTGCTCACCCGGAGGCTGCCTTTATTGTTGCGGGGGATTTTAAAGACAGTGCTTCCCAAATTCCATCAAAACATTTTCTGACACACAAGGGGAAACAAAACTTTGGACCAGGTGTACACAAACATGGCTGACGCCTACGCTGTGACCCACCTTCCCCACTTGGGTCAATCAGATCACCTTTCTTTGGCCCCATTTACACTAGTGCGTTTTAGTTTTAAAACGGTGTTTTAGCATGAAAACGATCCGCGTCCACACAAGCGTTTTACCCAAGCGTCTCTCAACAGATCTCCGTCCATATTACGCCACCAAAAACATATATCACGTGACCATTCGCGCACTCTGGGCATGCGCTTTCAAGTACAAATAGGAAGCATGCATCTCGCTCGGCATTTGGTTATTGTTAGTCCACAAGCGCTGGTTGAACGATGAACGCGATGCAAAGAAAGCAAGAGAGATCTTTTTGTGGACAGACGACTAGGTCGAGTTGTTACTTAAAGTAACAAATGAATATAAAACATCTATGGCTATCGAAAATACAGTGTTTACAGTGAAGGCTGGTCTGCCAGTGACATTATAGCCATGTGCGCTTGACGAATAAGGGAAGGATACGCAATGACCCAAAGCCCCAATCACGTAGCAGATCTCAGCAGCCATGCCTCCGTTTTCAAATGTCTCTGTTTTCCACCGTCTACACTGAGACGCAGCAGTAGCGTTTTAGAATGAAAATGGCCTCTCCAGCGTTTCTAAAATGCTCTGTTTTTGTTGCTCGAAAACTCCAGCGTAGTGTGGACGGATGCCGTAACCGTAGCAAAACTTATGCGTTTTAAAACGGACACGCACTAGTGTAAACGGGGCCTTTGTTCCTCACCCCCAAGTACTCACCCCTCATCAACCGTGTGAAGCCATCAGTGAGGACCATCAAAGTGTGGCTAGCGGGGGTAGACTCAACACTTCAGGACAGGTTTCAACACACAGACTGGAGTATGTTTGCATCCCAGGCCACCCGTGGCTCTCACACAGACATAGACAGTTACACTTCCTCTGTTTTGGAATACATCAACACCACCATAGACAGTGTTACAACCCAGAAACAGATCACCACATACCCAAATATGAAAAAAAAAGCCATGGATGAACAAGGAGGTGTGCCTCCTGCTGAAGGCACGCAACACTGCCTTCAGATCAGGTGATGCACAGGCCTACAGCACTTCCAGGCCTAATCTGAAGAGGGGCATCAAAAAAGCCAAGCACTGCTACAAACTAAAGCTAGAGGAGCACTTTTCCATCTCTGATCCTCTGCGCATGTGGCAGGCCATCCAGGCCATCAGCAACTACAAACCCAGCCATTCCACAGCCACAGATGTCACCTTCCCGAATGAGCTAAATGACTTTTATGCCCGCTTTGAAAGAGACAATAAAGAACCCAACACCAGGATCACTTCCTCAACCGACCACTCACCTATCACACTCACCTCCTCAGAAGTCTGCACTGCACTGAGTCGGATCAATGTATGTAAGGCTGCTGGACGGTATTCCTGGGCGCGTCCTCAAAGCATGTGCAGAACAGCTCGCTGGGGTATTCACAGACATTTTCAACTTGTCCCTTAACCTAGCAGCTGTATCAACATGCTTTAAAAACCACCTCCATCGTGCCAGTGCCGAAACACTCTAGCCCAACATGCCTGAATGACTACCGCCCTGTAGCACTCACACCCATCATCATGAGGTGCTTTGAGCGGTTGGTCCTGGGGCATCTGAAAGATTCTCTACCATCCACACTGGACCCACATCAGTTTGCCTACTGTAGCAACAGGAGCACAGAAGATGCAGTCTCCATAGCACTGCACTCTACTCACACACCTGGACAATAAAAACACTTATGCACAAATGCTGTTTGTTGACTTCAGCTCAGCATTCAACACTGTCATACCCTCTAAGTTACCCTCAAACTTAGAGAGCTGGATATCGACACGTCTCTCTGCAACTGGGCTTTGGACTTTCTGACTAATAGACCTCAGAATGTTAGATCAGGCCACATCTGCTCCACCACCGTCGCACTCAACACTGGTGTACCTCAGGGCTGTGTGCTGAGCCCCTTCCTCTACTCCCTTTTTACCATCGACTGTAAGCCCATGAACAGATCCAACACCATCATCAAATTTGCAGATGACACCACAGTGATTGGTCTAATCAGCAACAATGATGAGACTGCCTACAGGGAGGAGATACAGCATCTAGCCACTTGGTGCACCGACAATAACCTGCTCCTTAACACCACCAAGACCAAGGAGCTCATTGTGGACTTCAGGAAGGGACGAACAGGCTCACATGATCCCATCCACATCAACGAGATTGCCGTTGAGTCTGTCTCATCCTTCAAGTTCCTGGGGACCCACATCTCAAGGGACCTCTCCTGGACCACCAACACCTCCAGTCTGGTCAAGAAGGCTCACCAGCGCCTATTTTTCTTAAGGCAATTTAAGAAAAACCGTCATCAAATTTGCAGATGACACCACAGTGATTGGTCTAATCAGCAACAATGATGAGACTGCCTACAGGGAGGAGATACAGCATCTAGCCACTTGGTGCACCGACAATAACCTGCTCCTTAACACCACCAAGACCAAGGAGCTCATTGTGGACTTCAGGAAGGGACGAACAGGCTCACATGATCCCATCCACATCAACGGGATTGCCGTTGAGTCTGTCTCATCCTTCAAGTTCCTGGGGACCCACATCTCAAGGGACCTCTCCTGGACCACCAACACCTCCAGTCTGGTCAAGAAGGCTCACCAGTGCCTATTTTTCTTAAGGCAATTTAAGAAGAACCAGCTGTCATCAGCCGTCTTGGTGAACTTCTACCACTGCACAATAGAGGGCATCCTGACCAACTGCGTCACAGTCCGGTATGGAAGCTGCTCTGTTGCTGAGCGTAAGGCACTGCAGCGGGTGATGAAAACTACCCAATGCATCACAGGGACTACACTGCTATAGAGGACATTCACAAAAACACAGTCTACGCAGAGCACGCAGTGTTCTCAAGGACTCCTCTCACCCTACTCACAGACTGTTTTCTCTCCTGTTTTTCTCTTCTTCTTTCGGCAGGCGCTTCAGGCTCCCTCGGACAAATACCAGCAGACTGAGGAACAGCTTTACCCCCAGAGCTGTCTCCCTTTTGATCCCCCCCCCCCCCCCCCCCCAATCTTCTTATAACTTATACTGCTCACAATCACTGCACTATTAAACATTTGCACATTTTAAAAATCGCACATATTCACTGTACTGATTCATTTATTTGAACTGTACATACCCACTGTACATATACATTTGTAATTATGTTTCTCTATCTGCACACTTCTGATTATTAATAGCAACCTGCACTGATTCATTTATTTGAACTGTACATATACCCACTGTACATGTACATTTGTAATTAGATTATCTATCTGCACACTTCTGATTATTAATAGCAACCTGTACGTATAATCATTTACTGTAAATCTCTGTTCATAACTAACGCAACCTGTATATAATGTTCATAGTACATCCATATGTAAATATCACCATAGTTTTTCTATAACTGCACTTTATAATTTATATCTGTATTCTGCACTTGCTATTGCACTACTGGTTAGACCTTAACTGCATTTCGTTGCCTTGTACCTGTACCTGTACATGTACATGTGTAATGACAATAAAGTTGAATCTAATCTAATCTAAAAAAATGTTTTTTAGGCCAATAATTGGCCAATAATGACACCAGGATATTAGGCCATTTTATTTGGATGGCTCTAATGGGACAAAAGAAGAAAGTTAAGACAAAATAAAAATCACCAGTTCATTAGTTTCTATTCACACCACAGACCTTGTCAAGTTGAATGGATGATTATGTTGTATTTATAAAGTTGGATGTTGTTAAAAATAATTTAAATGCATTTATTTTTAATTTCTAAGTGTATAAATAAATAGCTATTGATTCAGTATTCGAGAGGAGGTCAAAATACTGGACTGATCTTTGATACAATTGGTTGCTTGTTAATTTTGGCAAAAGGGCTTATCGGTTCTCATATGTCCTTTAACTCAAATTTAATATTATTAGTACAGTGCTTTATTTTTTAAACATCTTAGTATAATGATATCTTATGACAATAGCTTAGAATATGATATATCGTGTGTTTTATGTTTAATTTAACATTCACATACTGATGTATTAATGATTTATGTTTTGTATGACAGTTGTGACTTGCAGTATGCTGACTGTAATTTGAGATGGCCTTTTGGCCTTGGTGTTATCTAATGTCAAATAAATCTTTGGTTAAGTAGTTGGACTGTCTTTTGTCAAAGATAAATGGTCTTGTTGAACCTACATGGTAAGACATAAGAAACTGGAGGGGAGAGGAAGATGATGGCAGATTGCTAGTGATTGATTTAAGAGCCCAAAGAAGGCGACAAAAGATGTTCTTCTGTAATTAATAGCATTTGAACAAGTTTAAATTACTGTAAGGTTCCATTTATTAGTCCAACGACGGAGCTAACAGTATGGGTGAAGGTAATTGCATGTAAGCCTTTTAGCACATGTGAAAAGAAATATTTTTACTTATGAAAACGTATTTTAATTCGTTTCCAGCTCCGAATTTAATCTGACTCCAATTTATTATAATTTGAATGCTCATACATAAAGAAAGTTTGATTCAACTACTAGATTGTATGATATTAAGTCAGTGATTGTCAGGAAATATGAGAGTTTAAATAAGAATTGTACATTTATTTTTCAGGTAAAGATTTTCCATTCCAATTCACATAATTACACAAGATAAGCCAATTCAGATTGTACAACAGAGTTAATATTTGATACCTGACCATATAGAAAGACATTACAACATATAAGCTCTGAGACAGAGCCCAGAAACGTATACATTGCAACGGGGTCTTCTGGTTACAGAATCCCCCGATCTGTACAACATCTAAACCTTAAATACCCAACAGGGCGTCACAGTGACCCTTGCCTAGTGTATTGATGTGTTAATCATCTCTGGAGGGGGAGCATCTGGCAGAGATTTCATCAAAGTTAAAACCAAATTCAACAAATACCAGTGAAATATTACAATGACCTTAAGATCACTTTACCAATCACACAGAGACATTTAAAATGATACCAAACATGAATACAAAACTACAAGATGCACCAAGTTAAAACCTTGAACATTTTATGTGAAATGTAAATGGTCTACTCTGATGGAGCAAGGACATACAGTCAGGAAGAGAGCTCAGGATGATTTGAATAGAACAGATGAACAGCTGGTCTTCTGATCTTCTTAGATTAGCCAGTTCATTGTTTTAATGCCTGACCATTCTCGTGGTCTTGTCTCGTGGAATTCCATAACAATTTTCAGGGTTTATTATCATGGAGAGACATAGCCAATTCTTACATTACTAACACCATTTGGGTATAAAGCAGATGAATAAAATAATTTGAATCACAATAACAACCATACAGAATACTTTAGCATTAAATGTTTTTAGTGTCAAGCTGTGAAACTGTCAAATAAGCTTAGTGTGTGATGTGATTCCATCTCTGCTGTTGACAAATCTGCCAATGTTTGGAATTAATCTCTTAATAACATTTTATCGGTATCGCTTAACATTTTAAAAGAAGAGAAATAGGATTATAGGTAATAACAGGAGTATCATGTACAAAATCAATATTGTAAAAAATCTACTTCAAGAAATTTTTCAAAAAACTTTTTTTCTTCAAAAAACTTTGTAAAATACTTTGATTTAAATATAAATTGTGTATTCATTGAATTTGCCCATGCAATTTCCAATAATTTATTAATTTACATGACAAAATCATACTAAGACTAGAGTCATTTAGTGTATGTAATATTTACGATAAAAATTAAATAAGAAATACCTTTATTTGAAGTTGTTTTGTTTGTCTGTTTTTGTCTTTTTGTAAACAAATTGGATTTATAGTAGAGAAGCACTGCTTTATATAATTGACCACCAACAATTACAGAATATCTCATAATTGAAATATTAGATTTGTTTTAAATAACAACATACTTGTGTCTTAAATCATTCTGAGGTTTCTGGGTTTATGTGCTCCAGCCTTTGAAATGGTTAGTCACGGCAACTGAAAGACATTTTGTGTGTGTTTTCTCTGCATAATATTTCCTGTTGAACGAGACGGTTATTAGCTAATCAGCTAATTAGAACCCCTGGGTTTAATTAGGGCAATAGAACACATACACTCACAGGCACACATTTAGACCATCTACATCTCGCCACTCTGTCAGAGCGCTTGTTAATTACTTCAGTGTTCATTAGTGACAGAGCCCCAGGCCTTAATTAGAGAACTGGATACAAGAGGCATAAACAAGAAGCATGGTCATGATTACACACATGCACACACTTTCACATCTCTCCCTTACCTGCTGTTTGTGTATAAAATATATGGAGTCTCTCAACTTCATCTATACATGCGTTTTGCACCTTTAGTGTATTGGCTAACAGATAAGATGAATGGATGACCAGTTAATCCATGGATTTGCAATAGGCAGTTGTCCTTGTAAAGTCATTGTAGATAAACAGTCTGCTTTTGTGAATATATAATATATATGTTTGTGTGTGTGTGTGTGTAATTATATATAGTGATTAATGGCATTGTAAATTAATCAAAATAATTATTAAATACGCTTTTATAATAAATTGAATTGTGACTTTTTACGTTTTAAATAATTAAAAAGAAATGAGCATTTTTTGCATCTTGTCCAAAGTAACTTACTGTATGTATCAATAAAATACGCTTGTTACTAGTTCATGCATTTTTTAGGAATTGAAGCAATGAGCTCGATATTGGTAGTGCCATGTGTAGAATTTGAGCTGTCCGTGTTGTAAATTAAAGCCCAAAACAGGAATACATCACTAAAGTCAGATTGCTGCTTGAAAAGGACACCATTATTTCATGAATCCATTGTTTTTTTTTGTTGGTCTATTCCTTTACTCCTGCTTGTGTTTACAGCTTACAGCTGTGAATGAGTGAATGTTGTCCTATGGGCATGTATGCACGCGTCTGTTCTCATATGCGATGAGGCCTTTATATGAAGGATGGTCCACAAAGAAGCCGGACAGGTGTGTTCTGTATGTGGGAGGTTGGCTGAGTTGGAGTTTGGAGTTCTGGACTGTGTGTGTGTGTGTATGTGTCTGGAGCTTAGAATTCAAAGCCCAGCAATAAATCATTCGGAACCTCCCTCTGTAATCACACACACTCAAGAGATGTGATGTATGAGCCATGTCAGAATCAGAGGCCCCATGACACACACACTTCACAAAACAACACAGTTGAACACAGACCCACAAGCTCACACACATGGTGTAAGAAGCAAGTGAGAATACGCAATGGTGTTTAGGTCTCTATAGGCTTTCTGCACATCTTCTGTCTTTCTTTCACCTGTGCCTTTTTACTCTTTATATATCTCTTTCGATTTTTTTTCTTTTTTCCTCTTACAAATATAAATATCACCAAAATTGGCTTTTGTGATCCAGAACCACATGTAACATAAAAAAGGTATTTTTAGTTAAGACTTGCGGTTGACAGTTTTCTTGTATAAGTTTTTGTTTTAAAAAATGTGTCTCAGCTTAAAAACAAGTAATCTCAAACATACAAAAATCCATTATCTCTTATAAAACTAAACTAGTTTTCACAAATTTATTCTTATTAAAAGGATAACCTTCTTGAGATCATCTAATTTTTTCCTCAATATTTGCAAATATAGGGGGCCTCAATATTTGCAAATATATACATAAACAGCAGATACAGCAGTGCAATATTACAACTGCATCAATGTAATAAACATCAATACAATAAAGTAAATACAAAAACAAGACAACCTGATAATTCACACATACACAAACTCTCAAAAAGCCGTCTAACCACACAACAATGTACATCGTTCACATTATTAATGCTACAGTAACATTAACCTTCGACTGAAACAAAAATATTCAACCATGCAAGCAGAAATCAGAAACAAATACAGGTATTCTATAAATAATGTACAAGAGCATTTCTAAAGGATCTAATATAAATTGTCAAATTACTACAAACCATTATGTGTTTCATATGCAAGTAAAAAGCTGTCGCTTTCTTTATTAATTTTAGGGACAACAAAAATGTTTGATCAGCTTGGCATAAACTATAAGAAGAGCAATTGAGTATTTATTATTATTATTATTATTATTATTATTATTATTATTATTATTAATAGTAATTGTACTAAAAGCAACAATGACTGGAGTAATTCATTTGAATCTACACTGTAAAAAATCTTATGTGCTATTAACTTAAAAAAATAGTGGTAACACTATTGCACGCATTATTTTTAAGTAATTTTCAATACTTGATTTTTTTAGCAAAAACCACTTGAATGAATCATGTGAAAATTGCTAAATGTTTTGAGTGATAGATGATAAATTTAATATTATTAGTGGAATGTGCTTTTATAATTTAAGCAAATCCACCACAATTTACTCATGTTTATATTTTTAGCAAAAAACACTTGAATAAATCATGGGAAAAATACTAGGTATTTTTGAGGGATAGATGATGATTTTAATATTATTGGTGGAATGTGCTTTTATAATTTAAGCAAATCCACCACCATTTACTCATATTTATTAATGAAAATTACTCATTTATAAAATGTAAAATATATAATTTATAATGAAATACATACACAATGCATTTTTGTCAAATATCATTTTATTACATGCTCCACTGACAACAAAATGGTACAATTAGTTAAACTATATTAAACTCTATTTAAAATTTACAGCAATGTTGAGCTCTGAAAAAACAATCTTTATACATGTGATGAAAAAAAATGTTCTATCAACTTTCTTTTGTGGGAATAGTCACATTTTAGATTGCGTAACATATAAAACCAGTATAAAAGCTGTATATCAAAATATTAGCAACACAGTCAATCAATCATTCAATGCAGGTTAATTTTCCCAAAAGGGTGTAGCAGTGAATTTGTGTCAGAAACTTTATATAAAGTATGTTTGTGGGTAATTTCAATTTGGGGAATACTTGTGTAAATCCAGTTCAGTAATTCTAGATTTTCCAAGCCAGCCATGACTCGCTCATCCTCCATGACAATGCAGAAGTCCTCATGGTTGGTCATCCCTCTGGCAGACAGCAATTCTCTGTGCATTCCCACACTGTAAAATAAACATTCCGTTCATTATTATGAAATTATGCAATTGTAAATTTCAAATATTTAAGGTTTACTAAAACACATTAAGGAAATACATTATGGAAATTAACCATTTCTTTGTATCTCTGTAAACAATAATTCTCCAAAATGCCTGAGTAGACATTACAAGTACACAAATATTTTGACTTATAATGGACACGGTGTTTTCAAAAGGTATAAGTTATTTCAAAAGAAATAAGTTTATAAAAAAACATGTTTACACTGTACACGGAATATTGCATTCAACAATGTAGTGTTTGAGCTATATTTTAGTTTTTTTATAAAAATGCAGCAATGTAAAATGCAGTTTTCTGAAAACCATAAATATCTGAAATGGTTTAAGACACTTACATTGCACTCCTCGATGAGCTCTTCCTCTTTTTCATACAAATAGATCAGCAACAGAGGACGACATCTCTCATCTCATTCCTGATTTAATGTGAGGTCAAATGCAACAAAAGTGTAGAAATAAGTAATATTGCCTAATAATAAAGAAGAAGAAGAACAACAACAACAATAATAATAATAAACTAACAACATTATAAAAAATACCTGCTGTTTGGCACCCATTCTGGGAAAACACTGTTTTCTTCTTTAATCTGAAAAATTAAGCAAACAAATATTAGTATTTATATACAGTATTATATATAAACACACTACATTACATCATCAATGCTGTAAAAGGAACCTTATGAAATAGAAAAACACTAGATGTGCATAAACCCATTGAATAGCTAAAGCTAACTTAGCTTAGCTTAGCTTAGGGTTACCACTTAACAAGATCACTGTTGTTTGTCCACCCTGCTTAAATGTTGCCTGATCACTGCTGTTAAATATGACAATGCAAGTAATTTGTTAAATTTTAATATATAATTCAGAATTAACATTGAAGCAAATCAATTTCAAACATGAATGGGTGGTTAAAAATACTTGTGTATCCCTGAATACATCGTATGGCAAAAACTAAGCTCCTGAACAAGCTTGAACAGCATGTGTCTTTGCTGAAAGAGCATATTTAGGACAATAAAAAATATAAACTGTAAATGCTTACCTCTTAACATGCTCACTGTCGATCTGCTCCTTCAAAATGTCGTCTGTTCACTGCCGTTGTTGAGATTCAAATGCAAACATCTCATTCAGATTCACATAATTAAGTGAATTTTCTTAAAATAAAGGTGAAGCCATCTTTCCTTAATTTTATTAGCTTATTTGGTTTCTCAAATTAAGCCTAACAATTGCACTGGTTTGCTTAAAAAGATAAGTGAAATTCATATCTTGATTTTATTAGCAAAATTTTCTCAATATTTTATAATAAATCCAGAATATATATATTTTTTAAGAAAATATGCACATTATTTTTGATGACCACATCAATTTTTTTAATGAAAATTACAAGCCTCAAGATTCATTTTTTACAGTGTAGAAAGCAGTTATTTAAATTTTTAATACATAGTTAACAATTTAACTTTTTTTTTTACAATTATTAATTTACATTTATTTACATTTTAATAAATTCCACCTTGATAATCAGAATAATTTTCTTTAAAAAAAACTGACCCCAAACTTTTGACCGGTAGTGTATATCGTTTTACCATTTGGATGCAACAGTGTTGAACTGTTTTTCTTATGCACCTATCGTCTTACTGAGGTGTGCTGTTTGGTTGGTTATAATTTTTTTCTGTAAATATTCATGTAGTTTTGTGTCGTAAGCTGGCTTGCTCATTTTTATCTAATCTTTTGGCTGCATTTTGCAAGGGTTTTGGCCATCAGCAAAACAATGTCTTGTAGACTATGATGAATTTTAAGAAGGTTAGCTTGACTTATGTCGTAAAGTACTTTATAATTTGATTTTGCTATTAACTTGATATTCTTCATTCATAAACATCATACCATCAACTAAATAAATAGTAACACTTTATTTTGATGGTCCCCTGTAGAAATAAAATTAACATTTGAGTAACTTAGCAGATGTAAACTTGCAGTCATTAGTATGTTTGCTTTGTATTTCCTAACACTTATTTTTGATGGTGCTTCAGTAGTAAGCTAACTTGCACCTTTCTACTAACTTTGCAATATGTTAACATTTCTGCTAACTCTAATTTTAACCCTAACCTAACAAACCAACTATCTTTTACAGTTTCTAATGTTTTATTGATTTGTGTTAATAAGTTTTAAGTATAGTGTAAATAAATATATGCATACATGTATTTGTATCTATGTATGTATGTATTTTCAAATGTTGAAATGCATAAAGGTTACTGTGTCACAAGGAGCGTAAGGCAGACATTGTTGACTCATCAGAGGAGGAGAGAGGGTCTCTTTGGGGACAGATAAAGTTCTTGGTCAGCAGTTTCCATACTGATGCCTGGGAGAGGAGTGTTTGACATGAATAATTTAAGATTCATGCTGAACACTGGACACACACACACACACACGCACACACACCTAAGGACAGGCGAGTATACTTGCTGACAACTAAAAGAACTGTGAGTGTTGGGACTATTATGTACTTGCTAACTCCTGTTAACAGCCATTCTATATGCTCTATATCAGGGGTGACCAAACTTTGTCTTATGAAGGGCCAAAAACTAAACTTGATTGAGGGTGGTGGGTCAGAGATAAATATGCCAAACTGTATGCACCAAACTGTCCGTTTATAACACAAAACACTTTGCTTTGATCCATTTGCTTATGTCTTCTGCGATGTCTGCTGTCCATTAAGTGACTGTATTAATTTATTAAATTTAAATCTGACTCATTCACAAAATTTACTTGAAACATTTATTTCAGTTTGCTTTTTTTGTAGCTCAACAGTTATGTTCAATAAGAAAGGATTATCTCTGTAAAAGGCAGTCCCCCCAAAATTTCCCATCATTCTCCCTCTCTTCTCAGATAGGATGGAGGGCCAAATCAAAGGCTACTGTGGGCCAACTTTGGCCTGCGGGCCCTTGTTTGGGCATCTCTGCTCTGTATCCTTTGAAATTGCCTTATATTAGGCTATGGTGAAACTATGAGGCAATCTGAAATATAAAAACACTGCCTCATAAAGGCAAGCCTGAATTAAAAAATAAAATTAAAGAAAATCTTTTTTATGGAGTCACTGCTATCTGGTTGATTTTTGAAAGCTGGGTAAATTTGTTGCTCTACTTTACAATCAAATACATTAACTGGAAAACGTATACATATACAGCTGCAATCAGAATTATTAAACCCCTGAATTATTAGCTCATAATTGACTTCTGATAACTGACACGTCTCATATGTAAGAATGAAGTCACATTCATTGCTCAGGTGTGATTATTTATTTATTTATTTATTTTTTCACAGACTTTAACAGAGTCAAAAAATCTTGATGATTCTCTGGCTGTCATCTAAATAAACTGATCTTTAGTTTGTATTTTCTATTAGATTAAAGTCAGGTGATTGGCTGGGCCAATCTTGATTTTGTTTTTCTAAAAGCATTTGAGAGTTTTCTTGGCTGTTTTGGATCACTGTCTTGCTGAAATGTCCATACTGGTTTCGTCTTCATCCTGCTAATGTAGATACTGGACTGAGGCAGCTAATATTAATTTACACTGACGAAGGGCAGAGGTTTGCTGAGTAACTGCTGAGATGTTTCAGCTGCTGTCTGTGCTTTCACTGCCTGTTACACCTTTTCTTCATGTGTTCAATACTTTTTTCCTGTGTCATTTCAATTTATTGCAAATAACTTAATTTGTAAACTAGCTAGATTTGTTTTCTTTTCATATGTATTTGTTTGGTTGTAATCAACATCTGGTGAAATGTTTGAGTCAACAGCATCTTTAGAAATATGTTTTCTGAGGAAAATCGGTGATGTGTTGAATACTATTTCTCAGTATTCTTTAGTCGAAGTCAGAATTATTTGCCCACAATTTTGGCACAATTCTAAACTTAATAGTTTTCATAACTGATTTCTAATAACTAATTTTCTTGATCTTTGCCATGATGACAGTACATAATATTTTACTAGATATTTTTCAAGACACTAGTATTAAGCTTTAAGGGCAATTTACAGGCTTAACTAGGTTAATTTGGTTAATTGGGCAAGTTAGGGTAATTAGGCAAGTCATTGTATAATGATAGTTTGTTCTGTAGACAATCAGGAAAAAAATATAACTTAAGGGGGCTAATAATATTGATCTTAAAGTAAAAAAAAAAATTAAAACTTCATTCTAGCCGAAATAAAACAAAAAATACTTCTCCAGAACAAAAAGTATTATCGAAAATACTATGAAACTTTTCTTGCTCTGTTAACCATCATTTGGGAAATATTTAAAAAAGAAAGAAAAATTCAAAGGGGGATAATAATTTTATCTTCAACTACATAATGTTACAAGATGAATAATTTATAATAATTTTATAATTGTTATTGTTGCTTTAATTGTTAGAATTGTGTAAGCATTCACCGAAAAAATAAATTGTTTTAGCTTGTTGAGTTTTTAGTTAGTCAGGTTTTTTTTGTTCAATACTTTTCAGTACATTTGTACTCTTTTTGTTTGTTAGATTTACTCAAACAATATAGCACTGAATTAAGCCTTAACGTGATCTCTGCTGAGGGGGTCCGCATGGAGACCGGCAAAGTCGAGGCCGTGGCCAAGTGGCCGGAACCTCGGACCATTAAGGAGCTTCAGAAGTTCCTGGGATTTGCGAACTTCTACCGTAGATTCATCAGGAACTACAGCCTTCTTTCAGCCCCGTTAACATCATTATTTAAAGGAGGTGCCAAACACCTGTCTTGGGATCCCAGTGCCCATCAGGCCTTTTCCCTTCTTAAACAAAGATTCACCTCAGCTCCTATCCTACGTCACCCTGATCCTGCCCAGCCCTTCTTGGTGGAAGTGGATGCAGCGAATGTAGGAGTTGGAGCCATTCTATCGCAGTGGTCTGGTGAGCCCCCAGCTCTTCACCCGTGTGCGTATTTCTCCAAAAAGTTGAGCCCTGCGGAGCAGAATTATGGTATCGGAGACCGTGAACTACTGGCCATTAAGGTCGCCTTCGAGGAATGGCGGCACTGGCTCGAGGGAGCCAAGTCACCCGTCACAGTCCTCACTGATCATAAGAACCTCCAGTACCTCCGTAGTGCACACCGCCTCAACGCTCGTCAAGCCCGCTGGTCCCTATTCTTCAATCGTTTCAACTTCCACATCACCTACCAGCCCGGCCACAAGAACAGTAAAGCAGACGCACTTTCCCGTATATACTCACCTGACCCCACCTCAGACACTCCTGAACCCATCCTTCCATCCACCGTGTTCTTGGCTCCCATCCTATAGAAATTGGATGAGGAAATCTGTGCCGCCAACCTCGAAGAGCCTGTACCATCTGAGCTTCCTCCAAACCTCATCTATGTACCTGCCGGTCTCCGTACCCGTCTTCTGGAGGATGCGCACACGCCCCTCGGCTCTGGACATCCGGGCAGCAGGCGAACCCTCTCGCTCCTTCGTGCCAGGTATTGGTGGCCTAACATGGCCGCCGAAGTCTCCCAGTATGTCCGGGGATGCTCGGTCTGCGCCGTCACCACCACTCCTCGCCATCTACCCAAAGAAAAACTCCTGCCTCTGCCCATTCCCCGCCGGCCCTGGACACACCTCGGAGTCGACTTTGCTACTGACTTACCACCGTCTGGAGGTTATACCACCATCCTCGTAGTAGTCGATCGGTTCTCTAAGGACTGCAAACTCATTCCCCTCAAGGGTCTACCATCCGCCTTAGTAACCGCTGAAGCCCTCTTCCAGCATGTCTTCCGTAACTTTGGGATCCCCGAAGACATCTTCTCTGACCGGGGACCCCAATTCATCTCCAGGGTCTGGCGGGCCTTCTTCCGTCTCTTGGGGACCACCATTAGCTTCTCTTCAGGATATCATCCCCAAACTAACGGCCAGACCGAGCGCAAGATCCAAGAAATCGCTCGTTATCTCCGGACATACTGTGCCCGTCACCAGAACACCTGGAGCCAGTATCTCCCGTGGGCCGAATATGCACAAAACTCTCTCTGTCAAACCGCCACTGGACTCACTCCCTTCCAATGTTTTCTGGGCTACCAACCTTCTCTGTTCCCCTGGACCGGGGAGACCTCTGAGGTGCCTGCGGTAGACCACTGGTTCCAGGAGAGCGAGAGGGTGTGGGATCCATGGCCCATGTCCATCTCCAACGGGCAGTTCGGAGGCACACCAAAAATGCCAATCGTCATCGCCTCCCTAATCCTACCTACCACCCAGGAGATAAAGTCTGGCCCTCCACCCGGAATATCCACCTCCGACTGCCCTGAGTCCCCACTACATTGGGCCGTTCACCATCCACTCCCAAGTCAACCCTGTCACCTACCGCCTTAACCTACCTCCTCACTATCGTCTATCCTCTTCATTTCATGTCTCCCTCCTCAAACCTCACACTGACCCTGTTCCTTCTCCTCCCACAGACCTCCGGACGCCTCCCCCTCCAGAGCCACCTAAAGTCCTTGGAGACCACATCTACCAGGTCCAAGAAATCCTCGGCTCCCGCCGGCGGAACGGCCAGCTCCAATATCTAGTGGACTGGGAAGGATTTGGTCCCATGGAGAGGTCGTGGGTTCCCCGCAACAACATCCTAGTCCCTACTCTCCTCCATCGTCACCCCAACCAACCAGCTCCTCGGAGTCATGGCCGTCCCCGCCGTCGCTCTAGGGTGCCAGGAGTCACCCGTGGAGAGGGGGGTACTGTCGCATCCCCAGCTCGTCACTCCCCTGCTCGTTCCAGAAGTCACTCCCTGTCATCATCCATTACACACCACAGCCGTGAGCAATCCCCAGTCTATTACCCACACACCTGCAAGCACTCCCGGATCACCCATAAAGGCTCCCTGCATTCACTCCCTCACTGTCGGGTATCACTCATGGACACGATCTCCCTAGCCTTCTCGTCTTCTGGTCTTGGATGCTCTCCTGTGCTCCCAACGACTCTACCAAAGCCTTCTTCCGATCCTCTAAGGGAAGTGACTTTCATACTCTCACTCAGAATATGTTCATGCCTCACTCACCTGCCTGGATCTCTAACCCTTCATCGTGATACCCCCTGTGCCTTCACCCTTATGTGTCAGATCTGAAGTTCGTTTAATAAAGACTTACTTTTGTACTCCTGACTATCTCCCCTTCTTGTGATCGTGACAAGGGCAAGCATGTTAGAATTAAATTTTATCCTTGCCTAATTTTAAATGTATAGAAATAACTTGTTTTACAGTGTTTACTTCGTAACAGAATAATATTAGCAGTTGTGATGATTGCATGTTAGCTTGATTCTACAAAAATGTCGTTTTGAACAACCCAATATCAAAAGCAAGGTCATTAGCTTGATTTTTAATAATAAGGAATTTAATAATAATAGCTTTTTAGTTTGTTCTGTTTTGTCTACATTACATGTAATCACAGCAGATGCCTATAGGAGTCACACTAGCAGCCTATGCTTTTCTTTTTCAAAATGTCATATAGTTTGGCAAAGTATAGTGTCTGGTCTCTTAATGTAGTAGGTGATCATTCTTTTCACTTTTTACATCTGGTATACAGAGCTGTATAAGAGAGGTGAAACGGCTCATATTAAAGCACCATCTGTTCTAATTCCTCAACAAATAGAAAAATAGACCAGGCTGGTTGTCAAGGTAACGTGCAATCTACTGGGACAGGTGTAATGGGGCATTTTGACAGAGCACGGTGTTGGTGAGACTGCTTGTTTTGTGTTAGTGACCCTTGTGCAGACATTATATGTGGTTTTTAAAGAATAAAATTACAGCAGTAGAGTGGTTTGGTAATTGTTTTGAGAGTAACATTAATCAATTTAGTGAAACATTGTGTGCTATTTGTAGGATTATATTAAAAAAGAGTACATCTAATCAATACACACAAAAATTGCATTTTTTTTTTGCATTCAATATACAAAACTTTTATTGGGAACAAGTTTCTTTCATACGTGAAAATGACAGACTTAGTTTTTTTTTTGTTTTTAATGCACCATATCCAAATCCACCAAAATTTCAAAGGAAGTAATTTTTGGAATAAGATAAATGCAGAATTTAAATTAAATGAAAATTTAATTTTCATTTGCTACTACTGTAATAATGTAATTTCTCTCTAGAGGTCAGTATGGCTGAATATCTTCCTAGTATGAATTATGTATGAATATATGTGTGATTGTGTGTGTGTATATAAAAAAAATATTGAAAATATCACCATTTTTCTCAGAAAACAATTCTAAAAATGCTGCTGACTCTATATTTTAGGTTACGTTTTGCAAAAAGGTTTCATTAGTTAATGTTAGTCAATGTATTTCCTAACATGAACTAATAATAAACAATACTTATTTAGCATTTATTAATCATAGTTCAACATTTGACTGCATTATTAAAATCCAAATTAATTCTTGTTTACATTAGTTAATGCAAAATCAATTTAATGGTCTTAAAATTATTCAACACGTTTAGTAAATATAAGACAAACATGTCCAAATGAAGTGTGTGCATCTTCATTTGTGCATCTTTAATTATCTGGCTATAGCATATTAAAATATTTTGCATGTAAGTTTTTGAGTCTATTAAGGCATGCAAATACCATATATTTTTTGCCGATATATTAAAAAAACAGTTAAGTTAATGTACTTGCTTAACAATAGCTTTTAAAATACACAATCTGGCAATATTAAAGTGGCTTAAAACATCTATTTTTTTAACTCTATTGGTTTAATTAAAGTGTTGATTACAGGAATGTGGCCTAAAAAAACAGATTTTTGTTTTTCACTTTAATCCACAAAACCTGACCCTCGTCAATGTAAATTAACATTAGCTTCTTTAATCCCAACACCTATACCAGAATGATTATGATGAAACCAGGGCAGATATTTTAGCTAAAGAACTAAAGATTAGAGAATGATAGAAGAGACCCACAGAATTGTCAAGATTTTTAGACTGTTGAAGTCTATATGAAAACATTATGCCTGAGCAATGCACGCCACTACAAGCGTCTTGAAGCTGTTGTTACCAAAAAAAAGCATTTTTATATGAAGTATTAGATGCGCTTCTGTAGTTCAGTCCCTTCTCACTATATCACTCCATTGTTGTGTTCCATACTTATTTTACCCAGTGTGTGTGTGTGTGTGTGTGTGTGTGTGTGTGTGTGTGTGTGTGTGTTTAGCATTCATACATTTAAATAATTTTACAAAAAATAAAAAATAGAAATCAAAGTTATGCTGTGTCTGGGATCTGCAAATACAAATGTAGGTCATTGCCATTGAGATGGGTAAATAGTATCTTTTGTTTCATTGTCTTATGTAAACATTTATTATTTTCAATTGTTCAACACAACACTTAATGCTCTGTCTGCTATTGGCATGAAATTAAACATGGTCCATAAACATGGACTTAGCACATTCTAGACTATCAAATTAACGTAATTTGTCATTTTCTGTGCATTCAAAGTGCATTGGCTCACAAATAAAAACTTATCGAACTAGGTTAAAATTTGACTGAATAGACAGTACAACTACAACTTCAAAAATTAAACATAACTATGGAGTAAGAATGTGCAAACAAAGTTTAGATAATAATATAAAATATAACCTTAAACCGAGTTGAAATGAGATGAAAATGTAAATATACAGAATAACTTAATGTCTTTGTATGTTCTTATGTTTGTCAATGTGCTATAGGAGAAGGTTTCTATAACAATGACCATTCAATCACAGCAGGGATGGGGGTTTGACTGGGGTTTGACCCCGGAGTGAACCTGGTGGGGTGGGATGCCTTCAAAACACAAGCCGGACACATCACAGTATGAGCCAACATATGTGTTTAACAGACCAGCTGTTATGCATAGGGGAGAGAATATAAACTGAGAAATTCACACTGCTCTTTTACAACCACTGTGTGTCCTTGGACTTGCGACATTTCAGTTTTGTGTCTTAATGAAAAGACCATGCCATTTAAAGGGTGTATATTAATTAAGGGTTATTTGAATTCAATCTGTCAAATTCTGTGAATATAATATAATATAATATAATATAATATAATATAATATAATATAATATAATATAATATAATATAGTTTTTTTTTACAGTTGCTGTACTCTACATTAGGCTCTAGTAGTTCTTCAGTTCTCTCTCTCTCAACATCCTATTCTGAGGTGATCAAGGTGTCTACCTCTATGAAGCCAATATCAAATATTGCTTTTAGAAGCAACAAAAAATATTATGGGTGAGAGGATGTTTGTTGATTAGATTGAACAGGTAGATACTTGTGACTTTTATGTCTGTTAACATTACACTTGACCTGTGCACTGTTTATGTGGAGCATAAAATACAGATGCTTCATTTACAAAGAACACATGCCAGCATATTTGATGGATCTCTGCCATTATGTATTGTCAACACAAGGGGCAGTAGTGCTCTCCTACAGTGCTCTCTTCCAGTCTGATGTATTTTGGAGAGAATATTTCTCTGAATCTTTAAATCTAGAATTAAAATAGGAAAATAGTTAAGACTTTTTCTTGTTTATGTCAACACTATTTTTTAATCATTTTTTCAAACATTATAGGAACTTAAGATTTAAATGATCTAATGAAGATTTGATGGTTTTTAAGGGTTTGTTGTAGTTTCAAAAGCCTATGTGTAACCAATTGGTAACATTTAAAAAGAAATTGGATGAATGTGCTTGTTTTCGTATTTGCTTGTAACATCTTGAGAACATACCAGATAAAATGCCAGATAACTTGACATGTAATTGGTTAACATTACTTTAAAAATCATGCAAAACCTGATTGCCTTAAAAGCTATAAAAATATATTTATTTATTTTGTCAAAATATGAAAAGATTCATTTTAAGTTGCGAACTACTTACTTTTGTTGAGCTAACTAATGCTACATACATACATACTACAACTTAATTTGTAGTTTAATTTATGTAAACTATACTCTTTTATTTTGGTAAAAAAATATATACAAACCAATTGCTTTTAAGTGAAAAAATATTTATCCGGTAAAATATGTGCTTTAATCATATCCTAGCAATAGCACACAGATTAACATAGCAAAACAGTCTACCACTGCATCAACAGCTGTTGTTATTGTTTTTTTAATTAACGCAACATATTGACTTAATATGTGTATGCCTGCGTCTCCTTATATTAACATTATGCAAAAACACAAAATAACACTAAATTTCCATGTTATTTAGATTCTAAACAAATACTGGAAAATAGAAAGTAGCTTGACAAACTGGCACTCATACAAATCAATTTATATTAACTAGTAATTTAGAAGGAACGTGCATAGTACACAAATAGCAGAGATTATTAGATGTTTACAGTGAAATTCAACAAATAATTGTACATTTAAGTACAATAAAAAGCATAGGACATTGGTAAGATTTTGTACAAACAAACTTATTATAATCAGAATCTTATAACAGTGTTGATAAATGTTCTGAGAATGGTCTTTGTTAACTGCAGGTTATGCTAATTTGATTAGGCTTTGAGTTTTATCAACTCGTGTGGTTAGAGGAAAGAAAATATAGAGAACAAAATATTTGTTCAAGTCACGGTTCACTGGATTGATGACCTCTTGTGGTTTGCTGGGTGCTCTGGATCATTCTTGCAAAACTATATTCTCATGGATCAAACACACAAAACCTGCAAACAAACAAAACTGGCATAGCGCAGCTAAACATTTACATGTACTCTTATCACAAAAGGAAGTGAAAGTGCAACTGTATAGCTTCAGGCTGGTTTCAATCTTATTTAATTTTATGAATAACCAACACCTGTACTCAAGATCTGTAATATGCTGTAAAAGTGTTTGCTGAACAAGAGAAAGAGAGAGGATAAAAATCAGAGAAACAATAGAATCGCCTAATATAAAAAAAGTGTTATAGAAATTAAAATTCTTGATAAGCCGCCATATTTATCATTGTTTTGTACCCTCTAAAAGCAAGCAAATTACTTTTATGTAATTTGTCTGCAAAGTAATGTACAGTACAAAGAGATATTTTCGTTGTGCATGAAAACCACATCAACGTGTAATTATTCAAAAGACAAACGGGCTAAAATGAGACATGACCTTAAGGCATCAGACATCACAGCTGCAAACTTCAATAAGACCCACTGTGGGTCACCAAAATATATGAAACACATTACCTTCATCTTTACATTACTCATAGCTGCAGGGCTTTGCAAAAAAATTCTATTGGAAACTGTTTCAGAGGTGTGGTGTTGGTTGTACAGTGCATAGTTCAGGAGCTTTCAATCATTAAGGTGGTTCCTGGGAGGGGAAAAAAGTCATTTAACTTTGTCTTGTGTTTGCCTGTCACACAATATCAGTCTTGAGGACATGAGCTATTTTGTTTTCTGCTTGGAGCCTGTAATTTAACAAGGGAAACAGCCTGAACTATTTTAAGCATATTTATAAAGATATGTTTGTTAATAGATATACTGTACTTGTTTTTGATTTTTGCAAATTCTGTGTGTACTGTACCTTTTTGGAGTAAAATTTTGTTCGCTAGTTAGCAAAATATTAACTGAATACAAATGTGTTTTGTATATTGTGGAGAAATGGGCAACATTTAAATAAATGTTTTGTTGCTTTTGAGCATTTTGTAATTTGTATTTTGATAGAACAAAAACTAATCAGTTGTAAATTGTGAATAAATTTTTGGAACACTGTGTTTTTTTTAATACTTTAAAACTGAATGTAAACATGTTTTTTACTCTCAGGTAATTTAAAAACTTTAAACACCAGATTTAGTAGTAGTTTCTGGCCACTAATAGTTTCTGGCAACAGAAACGTTCTGCCCCACTATGACATGCTGCCTAGATGAGATCTGTCGTCTGTCCACCAGGCAAATGCGTTCTTTTTCCTCTAACCCTTGGCTTCAACTCCTGCACCAGCACTTAGGGCAACAGATAGAGCATGGTGCAAATCAAACACCCTCGCTGACCTTAGTAGCTATCAGGCCCAGCTGGCATAATTTGCCTCCCAACTCCATTGGGCCAAAACCCAATACCATAACAAAATCAACAGCACTTCAGATACCCGCAAACTGTTCAGGATGTTTAATACCCTGCTCTGTCAGCTGATGATTTGGCATCTTTTAAGAAAAAAAAATTTTTTTTACACAAAAATAACAAATTAGCGGTCTGTTTCCTACCATGCCTGTCCCAAATCTCCATCAAACAATCCCCTCTGATGATGATTCACTCTTCCTTACCCTCCTTACAGAGTAGGAAGTATCCAAACTTCACCTCTCTGCCCACCCCACAACCTGCTGTCTGGACCCAATTACCTCACACAAATTGAAGGACATTCCCCTAACACACATCCTTAACACTTTACTCTACACTGGATTCCCAACCACTTTTAAGCAGGCCTGGGTAACCTTTCTGCTCCATCACTCGACACCTCAAAAAATTTAAATAATATATATGATTTTCTCCTTACATTTTTTGCCAAAACTCTGGAAAAATGTTTTATCTCACAATAACCTGCTGGATGCAAACCAATCAGGCTTCAATGTGGACATTCCACTGCACTACTTACAGGATGCACTTACAGTAGACTATCCAAACTGAGCCCAGGGGTGTTTGACCCCAGTTCCCTTTTTGTTTTACAAGTGTGAGTGCTCCAAATCGCACCCGGTTACAGGAGGTGTGCCAGATATCGGTTCATTTGGGCTAGCGTGGTATGCTTGTAGTGTGAGGCCCCGTTTACACTAGTGCATTTTTGTTTTAAAACGCATAAGTTTTGCTACAGTTACACCATCCGTCCACACTACGCTGGAGTTTTCGAGCCGTGAAAACGTAGCATTTTGGAAACGCTGGAGAGACCGTTTTTATTCTGAAACGCTGCTGCTCTGTCTCAGTGTGGATGTTGGAAAACGGAGACATTTGAAAACGGAGGCGTGGCTGCTGAGATTCGCTACGTGATTGGGGCTTTGGGTCATTGCGTATCCTTATCTTATTCGTCAAGCGCACATGACTGTAACGCCACCGGAACACGGCAGACCAGCCTTCACTGTAAACACTGTATTTTCGATAGCCATAGATGTTTTATATTAATTTGTTACTTTAAGTAACAGCTCAACCTCGTCGTCTGTCCACAAAAAGACCTCTCTTGCCTTCTTTGCCATCGCGTTCATCGTTTAACCAGCCTTTGTTGACTAACAATAACCAAATGCCGAGCAAGACACATGCTTCCTGTTTATACTTGAACGCGCATGCCTAGAGTGCGCGATGGTCACGTGATATACGTTTCTGGTGGAGTAGTGTGGACGGAGATCTGTTGAGAGATGCTGAGTGAAATGCTAGTGTGGACGCGGATCGTTTTCATGCTAAAACGCCGTTTAAAAACTAAAACGCACTAGTGTAAATGGGGCCTGAGTGCAAAGCGTGCCTGAGTGCGAAACTTAAGACTCGACACCACTTTTAAGGAACTGTTTCATATGGATTTATTGACCATTCTTACATTTCAGTGACCGATGTCATAGTTTATCAAATATGCAAACCCCCTGCTGCATGATAGCTGCACCTTTAGCAAACCCCCTAATACGCATGCATGATGACTTTCATAAACATTTATGACTGTCAAAAGTGGTTGATCTCACATTTGAGGACGGTGTCATCACATCCCATTATTGACAACGTAAGCGTGCTCGGGCTCGGAAGGCAAAAAATGCAATATGAGTGTAGGCTGAGGGGAAGAATCGCCTGGGCATAGTTCGAGACAATTGTGCCTATAGTGGGAGTAAACCCTTAATCTGCTTTTACTGGACCTGTCTGCTGCTTTTGATACTGTAAATCACCAGATTCACCTCTGCTCATTAGGGATCACTGGAACTACTCTAGCTGTCTACTCTGCTAGTTGGAGTCTTACCTTATCAGCAGATCATTTACAGTTGCCTGGAAAGGAGAGGTATGCTCATCTAATTCAATGGTCTTTTAACTAGACTCCTTTCTTGCGTTCTAAAACGTCTATAAATGATCCAAAATGCAGCAGCTCATCTATTCTTCAATAATGCGCCCAATAGAGCCCATATACTGTAACACATCTCTTTATCTCTCTGCATTCTTTGCCAGTCTAGGCTCGTATCCACCTAAACCCTTTTTAACAAAAGCAGGCACTTATTGTGTGTATTGCTTCTTCTTGTTGAGTTGCTGAATGCCTCCTCAATTGTAAGTTGCTTTGGACAATAATGTCTGCTAATTGGCTAAATGTAAATGATGGTGCACTCATTCTGAGCTTAAAAAGAGGGAAAATGCCACTCTGGAGCTCTGTTTAAACTGCATTAAATAAAGTAGATGTTATAATGCTATATTGGATATTGTTCAACTGATGGTATTATAGGTAATTATAGCGTACAATGCAGCATGATCCAATTTCAATTTAATTATTCACAATGTCATTAAATGCAATGAAAATTATTATTCTATTTAATTTGATTAACTATCCAGTTAACCTCAGTTACTGTTACTCTTTACAGTTATTGCTACAATTAAATATACATTTATATTGGTTTAAATAACAGTTAACACATTTAAGTAACAATAAGCACATTTAAGTAAAAAGAAGCATATAAAAAATTCTACATTCTACATAAAAAAAATTTGCTGCAACTATTGTAACAAAGTGATTGTCTTTCACACATAGGCCCTTTCAGTATCTCTTGAACCAGTGATCTAAGAATGATAAAAATATCCTAACCTATTATGAGATCTTGGTCAGCCACCCGAGAGATTGGGAATATATTAAAACGCTGTTTACGTCGGTAAGCTAACAGGCTAACACCATGCTAATCCCACTAAGCGGCTGTTTATGTAAACGCTCGAGCCAAGGAATCCCTGATGAGGGCTTTATTGACCTAAGGCTCAGACATGTGCATGGACACCACCATGCATTTAGATCACTTCACAGTTCCATGGATGTGTCAATGGAGGAATGGACAGATGGTCCCAAAGGTACTGAAATGGACACACACACCCTGTCTGTGTTTTCAACCTTAATCCACATAAAAAAGCAAAGGTATTGAGACTACTTAAAGCTATGATGACCTGATATCTCATATAAAAATGTTTTGAATATTTGTCAGAGGTCAATATTTTATTAAAACTCCCAGTGTCATGCTCTGTAATGAAGGCCATGCAAAAAAATATTTTTTTCTCACTCAGTATCTCTCCTCCTTGTCTTATGTCTTAATTTAGGTTTCAGAAGTATCAAATAGAAATGTTGTGTACCCAGGAATAATTATGTTTTTGTTCCTTAAAAAACATAACAATCATACACCAAACAAAAACAAACTTTTCTCAGTATCTCTCCTCTTTATGTCTTAATTTAGTTTTCAATAGTATCTTATAAATGCATGATTACAAACATAAACCAAAATGATTACAGCATTGTATAATCCTTGTTAACATTAGCTAATAAAATAAAGTCATCCATTTTTAGTTCTTGTTAGCACAGTACATTAACTAATGTTAACAAGCACATCATTGGATTATTAAATGTTGTACTATGATTAATAAATTCTGTAAAGTACATTTGTAGTTCATGTAAATATACACATACACACAGACACACACAGGTCAACACTTTATTGTCCCAAGACAAGAATGGGCGTTCAATAGTTTTTGAACAACTTTGAAAGGTTTTGATCAACCGAAAATATAGACTACTGTATGTGGTCACCTTTTTTTTTTTTTTTTGTTAACCTGTTTCATTTGTTAATAGAGAGTGATATGTTTCCAGAAAATCGAAACGGTAGCATTTGCACAGATTTGCACAATTAAATGATTGCTGTTTATACCGAATTATCTTCTCTATAATGTGCACCACGCAAATAAATAATTATTTTAGAGATTTAATTAAATACAAATTAAGAGAAAGTGAACCCAGCAAAGCAAAAATAAATTAAAAACTGTTGCAAAATATCTATAGTTATTAATTTATATCTCAATTTAATTGATAGACTGCCATCAGGTTTTTGGTTTTGTCTTTTGTTCAGTGATTAGTAATTATTAGTAATTAGTAATTATTCTAAAACATTTAAAACAATTATTCTAAAGCACAAAAATTGCAAAATGTGGGACAAAAATGTATACAGTGATTGCAATAGTGTGTGTGTGTGTGTGTGTGTGTGTGTGTGTGTGTGTGTGTGTGTGGGTGTGTGTGTGTGTGTGTGTGTGTGTGTGTGTGTGTGTGTGTGTGAACTGTTCCCACAAGGATAGTAAAGCCTGACATTGACACAAAAGGGACTGTCCAATGGTCCCCTGGAGGGAAATAAATTATTACCATACATAAACAATATATCAAGTGTATCTAGAAATTAGAAAAAAAAAAGATTTTTGTAAGCGTACGTTTATGAGTAGGTTTAGGTTGGTTGGGTAAAAAAACTGTTAGTATAAAAAACAATAGAAGTCTTGGCAGGTCAATTCCCCAGAAGGAGAGCTGTATGTACACACAATTTAGCATGATTGCATTAATGATTGTTATTCTGTGTGGCATCGTTCTTTTGCATTCAGACATAATGAAACTGACTGTCCTTAAAAAATGTAGTCTCAATTAAAAAGAGTCTTTTTGAAAACATGTATTTTCATATAATCATTTTTGTATATGGACAGTTTAAAGCATTAGAATTATTTTATTTATATTTTTGACCTCCTTCACATCATTTGACTCTAGCAAGCTGCCATTTGGCTATTGGCGCTTGTGTCTTCAGCCTCTCCCTGTCCTGTCTCAGTATTGCCGTGACTGCGTTAAGTTCCTGTCAGGATATTGGCTGACAAAGTGTTTAGCATGCACACTGGGGTCTGGTGTCTGAGCGACCAAAATGCCAGTCTATAGATCATGGGGGGGACTAAAGATCACATCAGTGGCCACACAGACACATGGGTGACACGTCACGCTCCGGTGGAATGATCCCTGCCAACGTCCGGCAGTGATGGTCAGGTTAAAGACAGCTCTGTCATTAAATGCTTGCGTGTACTGGGAATCACTTAGCCACTGTTGCACATATTACAATGTGGGGAGATAATAGTACACAGGTGTGAGCCAAAAAGCCCAAAGAGGTCAGGATCTGCATAGAGACCTAGGCTGCCTATGCAAAATATTTTAAAATGAGGGCCCTATTGAGGCTTTCTGGTCCAACACTAAACAAAACAGCATTTCTGGTTTACTCATCCTCATGACAAGCTATTTGTCTGTAAGACTAAAACAACGATCCTTAGTTTAGACTATAACATATTTACAGGAAAGTGAATGCAATCTAAACTTTAAATTGCTATAAGGAGCATGGCAGTCCAAATATCACAAGCTGTTACTACTATTCAGTTAAAGATTTGAAAAGATAATGACCCCAAATTTAGACTCAATCCTTTAATTTAGCTTCTAATTATGTGGTGATACAATTTTGTTTGATCAGACTTTATTCAAAAGTTGATCAATCCCTATTGTATTTACATCAATTAATCCTTTTCATTTTATTATTAGTGATCCTTTCGGCTGTGATAATACAAAATGCGTAAATTTCGGTGTATGCTAGATTCAAATTTTAATTCATATTTTCCTTCCATTGACTTTCATTTCCTTTCAATTCAGTTCAATTCATCTTTATTTGTATAGCGCTTTTACAATGTAGATTGTGTCAAAGCAGCTTCACATGCATTATAAAAAATTTAAATAGTGTCAGTCCAGTTTTCAGTGTTGAAGTTCAGTTTAGTTCAGTTCAGCGTGGTTTAATAATCAATGCTGAGAGTCCAAACCCTGTAGATTAATCCATTGATGCGCAGCCCTACAAGTCCCGAACCATGCAAGCCAGTGGCGACAGCGGCGAGGAAAAAACTTCACCAATTGGCGAAAGTGAAAAATTAAAAAACCTCGAGAGAAACCAGGCTCAGTTGGGCACGACCATTTCTCCTATGGCCAGACGTCTTGTGCAGAGCTGCAGTCTAGGTGCCAGGGCTGAAGAACGCTGGACATCCATCATGGAGAGACCACAGGTGGGTCACCGGCTGGTGAACAGCCTGGCCCTTTGTGAACAATGTGAGGACTCGTCTGTCACAGGGATCGTCTTACAGGGATCGATCTCATGCTCTCCACTCCTCCGTGACCACCACAGCAGCTGCTCAGGATACGGCCTGGTCCAGGATTATGGGAACCTCGGGAGTAATTAAAAAACAGACTAACATGAGAGCAGATGCTGTTCAAATTATAATGTCTTTTGGGGAGTGTTCCCGGCTCCGGTTGCCCTAAATAATGCACACTAACAATCCTTTAGAGGATTTGGATTCCAAAGCATTTGTGTTTTATGTGTATGCTAATGCAAAGAGATGTGTCTTCAATCTAGTTTTAAACTGACAGAGTGCGTCTGCTTCCCGAACTGTGCTAGGAAGGCTGTTCCAGAGTTTAGGTGCCAGATAAGAGAAAGGTCTACCACCTACAGTTGATTTAATATTCTGGGAATAATCAATTGTCCAGAATAAATTGAGGGTAGAAGACGTGATAAGCTATAATAAACCAGGAGCTCCCGCAAATACTGGGGAGCCAAGCCGTTCAGGGCTTTGTAGGTAGTCAGTAAGATTTTAAAATTTATACGATATTTAATAGGGAGCCAATGCAATGCTGAAAGAACTGGAGTAATATGATCATATTTCTTTGTTCTAGAAAGCACTCTAGCAGCTGCTTTTTTAACTAGCTGAAGTTCGTTAATTAGGCCAACAGGGCAGCCGCCTAGTAATGCATTACAATAATCTAATCGAGACGTCATGAAAGCATGAATAAGCTTTTCCGCATCAGACATTGATAGCATATGTCGAAGTTTGGCAATATTCTTAAGATGAGAAAAAGCAGTTTTACAGAAGCTTGAAATCTGGCCTTCAAATGACAGGCTACTATCAAAATCACCCCCAAATTTTTGACTGAAGATGAGGACTGAACTAAGAATCCATCAAGAGTTAGACAGTGTTCTATGTTTTTGCGTGTGAGGTTTTTGGGACTAATAAGCAAGACCTCAGTTTTAGTCATCTAATTTTTTATATCAACTATACAATCTGTTAGTTTAGTAAATTCAAACAAATTACCAGGTTGAGAGGAGATATAAAGTTGTATATCATCGGCATAACAGTGGAAGCTAACTTCATGTTTTTTAATGATATCACCTAGCGGTAGCATATATAGTGTGAAAAGTTAGGGACCAAGAACTGAGCCTTGTGGTACCCCACAGTGTACTTTTTGATCTGTATGATGTCTCTTCATTAACTGATACAAATTAATAACCTTTAGATAGATAAGACCTGAACCAGGCCAATGCAGTTCCTGTAATACCAACATAATTTTCAAGCCTATGATCAATTGTATCAAATGCAACACTGAGGTCCAATAGCACTAAGAGAGGAAATAAACCTTTCATAGGTTTATTTTAAACTCTAAAAAATATTACATTCAAATTGCTACATTTAGATACATACAGTGCATTTTAAGCAAAAAGTCAAATGTTCTTTGATAATCTTTGCAAGACCTCAGTATTGTAACTAGTTTTTAAAAATGTAACATTTTTAATATGTTGGGACTTTTTTTTTTGTCCTGTGGGGTATATTTAATTAAGATTATGTAATAATATTTATGTGGTTGTGTTGGTATGGATATCAGAGTTTGCTTTGTGTTTGTATACTAGAGAATTTGATGTTGATCACTGCACAAAAATAATAATGTGTCAATATATATGTTGTTTCTTTGACAACTAAAATTGCAAACATGCAAATAATTCTGCTTGTCTTTTAATTTTTGAAAATGTTTAGATTTTATTGTTTTTCCTAACAACAACAGTGGCATTATGTATGTAAACCAACTGCAATTCAAAGGGCAAAAATGCATTAAATAAATAACTTGGTAATTATCATGAGTGCTCTTGGTAGAAAAATATATACTGTCAAACACAATCAATATTTATGAAAATTTGTTGTTACTAATTCTTGAAGCTTGAACAAATTGAAAAACTTGTAAAGTTAATTTGATTCAGGGTCAAAAATATTATTTATTGTTATTTATGATGCCTTTTTTGAAATGCATATTTGTCCATTTTGTCATTGTTCCAATCCACTGAAGGTTAGTCTGTGAAATAATGTCTGACTCTGAATGAGTACAAAACAAAACTACTATTTGTCTGCTTAGAATCAGAATAGTCAAAGAGGTTTAAAAATGTAGTAAGTGTGAGTAAACTTTGAAAGAACTTACATATTTTTGGGGTAAAAACCCCTCTTAAGAATTCCTTTGTTTATCATATTATACTATTGTCTGTTATAAATTAACTTGTTTCGATCACACCAGTCTATAGCATCTTCCATGTCTAGATCAGCACCTGGTGATGATTCAGCTTTGTAACTTTTCAATCATATCAAAACCATTCAGTCATCCATAAACACCTATTGCCTTGTGGGAGATGTAGTTTGCATTTCATTCCGGCCTGATGCAGGTGTGTCTCAGGTGCGACTTGACTTTGCCTAAAGGGGACAGACAATAATTACTCTTGCATAGCTTCACTGTAGAAGTTTGACAGCTTGTCTGTCTTTGCCTTTCTTTTTTTTTTTTTTTTTGTCTGACATTTTGTGTGAGAGTGAGTGGGTGTGTGAAAAAGACATGATGTTTAAGTTCATAAACATAGCTGATTGTCTCAGCCACCCCGGGCTGCATTTCCATTCTTTTGAAAATAAGAATATCATTATCACTGACACTGGCTGTGTGGCTATTGTTGGCATTAACAAGGGGCAGAGAAACAGTTGCAATTATACAAAGGATAATTCTTTCGTATCACTTGTGTTCAGAAATGCTCATTGGGCATACCTCAGTTGTAGCGAGTGGTTATTTTACTGTTGCCTTTCTATCAGTTCAAACCAGTCTGACCTTTCTCCTCTGACCTTTGGCATCAACGAGGCATTTGTGCCCACAGAACTACCGCTCATTGGATATTTTCTCTTTTTCTGACCATTCTCTGTAAACCCTAGAGATGGTTGTGCATAGAAATCCCAGTAGATCTGCATGCCTAAATGGAGTTCCTGCCATGTGTTTGGCTGATTAGAAATTTGCAATAACGTGTTGTTGGACAGGTGTACCTAATAAAGGGTATGTAATGTGTTTGTCTGTGTGTGTGTGTGTGTGTGTGTGTGTGTGTGTGCGTGTGCGTGTGCGTGTGTGTGTGTGTGTGTATGAGAAACATGCACTTGTAATAGTTTATTTGCATTTACTTTTCTGATCGCTAAGATGTGACATACTGAGAACATATTGCACCAAATCCACACAGACAATGTTAGACAATGTTTAAATGGTAGGCCTGTCAAAAAGCATGTGTGCTTCATTTTTCATTTTGATCTTCTGTATGAATGGCTTTGTGTATGTGTGCAAATGCTTCATGGGGAAGGAAGACCATGTCTCCTCAGGGCTAATTGGTGCAGGTGAGCTGAACTTGAAATAGAGTCAGCATTACCTGTTTAACATCGGTTTTGCTTGTGGGGACAAACTGACTGTGGACAATTTCCCCACCTCTCATTTTCTTTTCTTTTTTCTCTCTCTTTTTATTTTTGCACTGAAGGGCATCTTTACGACCAACTTAAATAAAGAAATGTTGTTGTGTTATCCATTTTGATCAAGAATTGTTATGACTGATAAGTATTTTAAGTATTATTTAGCTAATTAGTCAGCTAGTTAAAAATCAATTTGCAATAGCATGTCAGTATACTCTTTTTAGAGAATTAGTAGAAGGTAAGTGTTAAGGTAATTGTTAGAGGTTGACATACTTGGATGTTTGGCATTGGCACAAGAGACGAAAGGTTTGGCTATAACAGCCTGGCCATGTATATTGACCCTGTGAAGCTCCCGATAAACAGTTTTGGTGCATGGAAACAGGAGAGTTGAGGAACACATTTATTCCTGCAGTGAGTTGGACAGCTGTGGTTTTATGTTTTTTGGATACAATATAGGTTTGCACAGGAACATCCCTTTCAGAAAGCTTATTCTTGAATGTGGTTCATCCTTCTTGGTAGTGTGTTGACATTACTCCGGACAGCTCGGCTCTTGACACATCACAAAGACTTGCTGTTTTGTTCATAACTGCACCAGTGAGACTCTGATTGTCCTATTTTTGACAACAGTTTGTCCTCATTTAAACTCTGATATGTCACCCATAATGTTTTCTGTATTGCAATATTTATGTTCATTCATTTTCCTTCAGCTTAAAGCCTTTATTCATCAGGGGTCGCCACAGTAGAATAAACTGCCAACTCATTCTGCATGTTTTACACAGCGAATGTCCTTCCAGCTGCAACCCAATACTGGGAAACACCCATACATTCTCACATTCTCACACATACACTACACCCATTTTAGTTTATTCAGTTCACCTATACCGCATCTTTAGCCTATGGGGGAAACCAGAGTACCTGGAGAAAACCTACGTAAACATAGGGAGAGCTTTGCAATTTTTTATGAAAAACTGTGCTACTCTTACTGGTGTAATGTGCCATCATTGAAGATTGGCCACCAGGCTGGTCAATTTTAGCCATGAAACCTCCAACATTAAATTGGCCAGTGTTTCAGTTTCATTATCCAACCTCTGTGTATATATGTGTATTAGGTATTTGTGGTTCCAGTCATTTCAATCAAGTAGTGCCTCTCTCACATCAGTTAAGTTGTACTTAGGCGTTGGAGAGGTGTTGACAGACTGCACAAAAAGAGCATGCTAAAACGTTCAGTCCATCTCCACGGTTACCCGATCTCCTGCACAGACGGGAGGTGCCTCATTGGCTGCCAGGCTAGGGTCACAGTGAGGTTAAGACAGTGTGATGGATGGACCTCTCTCTTTCTGTTCTTTTTACTCTATCTGTTCCTTTTGCCTCTCTTAGCCCCCATTTCTTCCTCTTTTACCATCTGATACTCAATTCAACACTTTTTCAATGTTCTTTTTATATTAGCTTTGCTATCATTTTTTTTGTCAAAATTAGAAGCTTTGTGTGTGATAGTGTTTTTATTACTGTATGGCTTTTTTACTGAAAGGATGGTTGACACCATGGAACATATACAAAAACTGTGGCCACTTGAAACTAAAGTAAATGACCTTTTAAAACTTGAGACGACATTTCTTGTGTACAATTGTACAATTGCTGCGTTCTACAGCTTTATACTTGTGTGAACCAGACTTATCGTCAGTTCGTTAGGGATGGACCATACTAATGTTTTGCTAGTTTCAAAAACATCATTTACACAAGTATTTGCCAAAAAGAAATTATCATAATAATAATAGACTTTTACATTTAAGATTTCAGACTTGATTCAACTTGTGTAAAGAATGAAAGTTAACAGCACACAAAAAAAATCTATTTCCATTTCTGTATCATGTGGGTATGGGATGATAACTGATTTCAAGGTTTATCATGGTTTAGAAAAGTCAATGTTTTAAAACTGCTAAAATTTTCTATTATACTGTTTCTAAGGTTTGTAAGTTTTTTTAATGTGTGTTTTGTTATGTGTTGTAAAGAAATCTGTGTTTTTGAAACTAATGAAGGCAGCAAAAGTCAAGGATTTATTTGTTATCAAACAGAAACTTATACCAGCCCATGCTGATCACAATCATTGGGTCTGTCTAAATGCAAAGTGCGTAAAGTTTTTGAATTCATAATTTTTCTAAAGTTACCTATTTGTTTGTTGGTTTGTGGTTTGTGGTTTGTGTGTGTGTGTGTGTGTGTGTGTGTGCGTGTGTGCGTGTGTGCGTGTGTGCGTGTGTTTGTGTTTTTTGCATTTTTGGTCTTCATCAGTTGTAAATATCAAAGTGATAAGCAATGTGTGCAACTTAAGCAAACCTGAAAAAGGCGAGAATGTGAAATCAAATGAGCCAATGGAAGCATAACATGTGTTGTTATAATACATTCAGAGCAATATAGGTCAGTTCAGTGGTCATAAAAGTTCACTGTATTAGTAGTAAACATTTAGTTTGAAAACAGAAAATGCTTGTTTTAATAATGTTGTATCAAACTTCAATATGTATTTTAATAATGTAACTTTAAGTTACTTTTAATCAGTAACTTAAAGTATTTATTTAAATTCACAGAAGAGTGTTTTATAAAAAAATATTTTGTATGATAAATAAATACTTTGCAGATGTGTTTTAATACACAAATAGACATTGTTACCTCAGTAATACTGACAAATTGTGTATTATTCTTCTGATTCGTAATAGACTTCTTGCTTCCGTCGGTAGTTTTTATTTGTTTTTGCCTGTTTACCTATTAAGGAGGTTAAAAAAAGAATAATTTTCCTTTGCTTGCTGCAGAATATGATATGATCTTAAAGACGATTATCACATATTTCTTTATTTTGTAGTGTCAGGTCAGTCCTTAATACAAATCAGAATCTTCTCGATTTCGAAATCAATTTAAATGTGAATATTTACGCTAAAGCATATGGGCCTACAAGAACACCATGTAACAACAGACACCTGCGTATATTTATGCTTTAATTCTTGCATAATAAAAATACTGAATGGTCGGATGTATCACTGATATATTTTTGTATGATTAAAACAAAAAACAATAAAAAATTAAAAAACGTATTCTAAGATAAATTTGCGAATAATTGATAAAAAACATGACATGTCTTCATTTTTTTTAACTTTTTTCTCTCTGACACGTTTTTATAATAGTCTACCTAATCGGCAAGGATAGGCCTAATCGCATTTAGTCACTAATACAGCTTAACCCTGGTGATTGGAGAAAGGCCATTCAAACTGGATCATTGAAATTTTACTGAACTGACTGGTTGATCTTTTCAGATTTTTTTTCTTCGTTTCGTAAAGACCAGTAATTATTTAAGCGGTTGTCTAATGTGGATTTTTATTTTATACTTATTTGATCATATAGGGGTGTTCAATCCTGTTCCTGAAGATATCACGTAGAGTTCAGCTACAACCCTCATCAAACACACCTGAACCAATTTATTAGGACCTGAACAATACTTGATAATTAAAGGCATGTGTGTGATTTACAACTTAAATCTGCACGAAGGTTGATTTCCGGGAACAGGGTTGGTCACCCCTGGTCTAGATAAGCTTAATTTAAACGCATTATTATTATTATTATTATTATCACATTTCTATTAAATTCATTAGAAGTCAGAAGAAGGTCTTTTTGTCTTTTCGTCTTTTTGTTTTAATGGATTCTTGTCACATAAGCATTGGGACAAATTAAATCAGAATGTGCAAAGTGCGAAAGTACGAAAAAATACGGAAAATCTTAAAAATTACGAAAACAAAGTTGGGATACATTTCTTTTTAAATTTATTTATTAAAACTAAAACCTAAAAGCACTTTGCTGTGTTTTATTATTCAAAATAAATTCATACAACCATTTTTAACACCAATGTGTAAATACACTTCGAATTTAGGATGCAATCTTATGCACCCCTCGGATTCATACACAATCCTCCTGCGCAGGTGGATTTTTATTTTATGTTTTAAGATCTGTCAAAATGTGCGTATTGAAAATGGCATAAGTTAACTAAAGTGGAAAAGTAAGTTGTGTTTGCCTATGTTTCTTCAAAAATGGTTCGGTTATGGGCAACTGTTTGGTCTTGCATTTATAGCTATATTTGTGTGTGTGTGTGTGTGTGTGTGTGTGTGTGTGTGTGTGTGTGTGT
>CAIGQQ010004210.1:2448403-2484520 GCA_903798035.1 Danio albolineatus
GTGTGTGTGTGTGTGTGTGTGTGTGTGTGTGTGTGTGTGTGTGTGTGAGAGAGAGAGAGAGAGAGAGAGAGAGAGAGAGAGGGTATATCTGACAGCCCACTTTGTTGTGTGATCAATTACTATGTACAGTTAATATAATTTTATACAAAACACTTATATAGATAACATTAAACTATTTAATTGTATTTCCTTATACAGTTAAAAAAAACACACAACGCTGTAATTAATTTCTGTATATGCACCTATAATAACACTGTTTCCCTTTTAATTTAATAAACTTAAATTGAACTTGTGACCACTTAAATCTACACACTGAACCCGTCTATAACTTTATTCTAATCAGAATAATTTGCAATACAACATGAACATACGTACAAAGTACGTACCTTTGGCGTTATAAGACGCCTAATATACAGTAGAGTTATTCCACAGGTGTTAAACTCAGTTCCTGGAGCGCCACAGCTATGCACAGTTAAACTTCAAGCCTAATTTAACGCACTTGATCCATCTAATTGAATCATTCGGGCTTGTTTGAGCTGTTTTGGAGCAGGGTTGGAAATGAACAGAGGAATTTATTTTGACTCCCGCGTTATTTTATTCAGATTCAGATATTGTGTTGCCCCGCTCCCAGCTTTGTAAGCAAACTGATAGCTGCAACATGAATCAGACATCCCATCAACACTGATGGGGTCAGACCGACTCATTCCTGTCGATAATTAAGATGATTTAATCGATCGTCACATTTTTTTCCCTCGATAAACTAACAGGTCAATAGGGTTGTCACCGCGAATAACGGTGACAGCATTGCGCATCTTCCATCGGGGATAAACATGCTTAATGTGCCAATATCGCTTCGTCCCTAAGGAAGGAACCACGCACGGACGCATACATCAGTTACGGAGACAGAGAGCTAGTTATTAGTGGATTAAGACTGCAAACAAGCAATCGATGAATCAAAGATAACAGTTCATCCCACAAAATCTAAATACAAATAATAAATAATAGCTTCTTAGATTGCTGGTTTAAATTTTTAAGACAGATTGTCTGCAGTGTTTTTAGAGTTAGTTTCTTATGTGAGGGTTGACAGACATTAGCACCATCAAAAGTAAAACAGTGTTTGAATAAATTGTACTTATAAGATACATTTTAATTAACACATTATTCCACCCGTAACTTGATCTTTTTCTAAAGCATTTCTAAATTAAACCGAAGTCTTCAACTCCGACTGATAAAACTCAGTATCACCGGAGAACAACTTTAAATGCGTATATGCTGTAAAACTCACAACACAAGAATTAACAACACTATGCATGGTCCAGAGAAGTTGTCAATTACAAACAATCCTTCCAGGGACATTTAACTGAATCACTATTAGTAATACATCCCCTAAATATATTGCACTATTTCCTTCGGTTCTTGAGGTAGGCATTTTGACAAGTGATTTACAAGTTCAAAATAAGACGCGTGTAACAGTGCAGCATTTGTTAGTATTGTGCACAAAACTGCACGAGCCACTTTTTTCTTTCCAGGTTCTTGACAAAGTGCCCAAGACAATTAACAGTCATTTCACATTAACATAAATACAGCACAGATAAACCATAAGTGGTCAAAATGGTCGAGTTAGAAACAGTTTTGGGTTGGTCGCTGAAACACACTTCCACTTATGTCAAAACATGATGTACAATCAACCATAAGACGAGTCAAAAACACTTTTGCATTATTGTTAACAGTTTAAAAGGACAAATATGAAAGCAGTTTAGGAATATGCATCAACAGTCGGTGAAGGAGAGGGCGTGGATGGTGCAGAGAGCGATTTTTCGGATGCATCCTCTGGTTTTTCGAGACCATCTTTCTGTTCCGACGAAGATTTGGGCAAAAGACCTTCCTTTTCGCGCTTCTTTTGTTTCATACGGCGATTCTGGAACCATATCTTCACCTGAGTCTCATTCAATTGGAGAGAAGCCGCGATCTCCACGCGCCTGGCGCGAGTCAAGTACTTATTGAAATGAAACTCCTTTTCAAGCTCTGTCAGCTGTTTTGTCGTAAAATTGGTGCGTACAGTGTTTGGCTGCCCACCAAATCCATACTCCCCAGCTTTTCCTTAAGAGAGAGGATGAAAAGATGAATAAAGGAATGTGTGCATGCATATAGTTATGTCAAGTCCCCTAGCTTAGGTTTTTCAGATGTGTACCAGTGTTGGATATGTAATATTAAGTCAGAACTTGTATTCCGTGTCGGGAGAAGAAATAATTCGGACATGTACAATTTAAGTCACTCACCTGTTTTTGGCGGGTTGCGTTTAACCTTCATCCAGTCAAATGTCTGTCCTGTGGACACGCCATCTGATAGAGGTGAACAACATGCATCGTGATGAGCCACATGCAGAGGGGAAAGCGGATTTGAGCAGCCCGCCACAAACGTAAGGTTTGCCTGATCCGATCTATTACCATATGTGGCTGAGGCGTACTGGAACTGGCCATGGAGGTGAACGTTTCCGCTACTGTAACCATGACGATGATGACGGTGCTGCACAACCGTGGAAGAAATATTTCCAGAGTAAACTAACGGGCCACACTGGGGAAAGCTCACAGACGATTCCACGTCCTGATTTAGGGCATAGTGATTGTATCCGGTGCAAAAACCCTGAGTTCCATAACTTGGATGGGCGCTGTAGGTAATTGACAGAGTCCCGGGGGACTGGTAAGAGCCGGCCTGTTGTGGCTGAGGGTTAATTGCGTCTTGTGACGATCTATTGGACATGAACCGTTCATCTCCACTGCAGCTATTTAACCTAACAGCACACGACGATTGGAATGTTGAAAGTCCGTGATCACCGTGGAACGCCCTGACTGAGCACGAGCCCCCGCTACCTCCATCTCCACCACCATTTATGGACGAAAAATCTAGGAATGTGCTCATTGTGTCATCTTCTTGGGCGTCTTAGCTCGTGGTTGCCACACTGACAGAACTTTGGGCCCGGAACTGATTAACGTCGCACCATTCGCCCTGGGTTGAGCCGAGGCACCCTTCTGCCTCCTTCAATCAGTCGTGGATTGGGGTGTTTGGGCGCTAGTGATATGAATGACCAGTGACAGTCACGTGGGCTGGGTCAGCCAGTGATCAGTTGTGCTGTCTCATCTTGATCTTAAGTGGCTGTGCACTGACAGGTTGTCGTTAATGACCAGGCTTATGTAAATGCCGACCTGTTGTCGATCAACGTGACGTAGGCCCACCTTTACCCCTGCTGAAAGGATGGATTCGCTGGCAGATGAGCTAGGAGGGACGTTGTCTCACAAACAGCGTTCCGGCAGCATAAGCATCTCGGTGTGGGGAAATTCTTTGAAGAAATGCTTCAGGTAAGATGAACTCAAAACCACAGAGAAATTATGTAGAGTGGGTCTCATTTGTTGGTTCACAATTCAGGTAGCAATATTCTTAGTCATCGCTTGTCTGTGAAGCTGCTATAGGCTGTAGTGTATCAGCGTTCGTCAACTTAGTGAGTGTATCAAAATGGTAATCTGACTACAACTCATCGTATTGTTATTTTGTTCGATGTAGGCTGGACAGTTAAATACGTTGTAATTGAATAAGACAGGCTTAGCTACTTGATAAAAACACTGCCCGTAGCCCACTGTAGATTTAATATAACCTATATATGATTATATGTATGCTAAATGTCAACATTAAGCAGCAAGAAACTAAGAACGTATTTAATTGTTGAAATAAATAAATTAGTGGGATTTAAGTTTTTTGCTGAATGCTATTTTATGATTAGTATTCGCAGACTGATCAGTTATCACAGGGAAGACAATGTATTTCCATCTCCAATCGTAGTGGAGTAGATGAGACATGCGCCCCCTCTGGAGTAAATTTGACATTTTTATACTTTTTTTTTTTCAAAATGGCGCTTTACACAAACTCTCTACGGCCTAGTATTTCTTCTCCCATCGTCTCTCTTTTCAGCAATATGCCTGACAAACAAGGCAAGAAAAAATATCAGCCTAAATTTAAAGAATAATGTACTTACTGTAGTGATCCAGAGTAGTAATGAAATGAAATTAAATAGAATCAAAGTTTATACAAACTTGAAGAACCGTGTCATGATGTTCAGTCACAGTCAGTTGTGGGGGAAAATATATGAAAATAAAATTATATCATTGTTATTGATTATATTTTTTTTAAAGAAAACTTACAAAAAAGATATTGTAAACATTTATCACGTTATTTCAATCAGGACAAACAGTTAAAAGACTAAGACAAATTGGGCATGACGCGCAGTGATATATGTTGTACGAGTGTTTTGTGTAATCCTAATGACGGGGTGTAAAACGCCATTGAAAGTGAATTATTATTACCCGTCCACGTGGGTTGCGCTTCAGAATCCAAATTATCTATAATGATAAACGGTGAATAAAATGCGTATTTGGGCAGATTTTCACTGGCACTGATTGTCTGTATGCTGTCAGCTTTTCTGGAAGACTTTGATTTATGAGTTCGTTTCATGAAAAGAAACATCCTCGGCATTTCCCAACGGTGCAGAGAAAAAGAGTACGAGACAAAGAGCCCAACTTTGGCGAAGGAGACACGTTTAAATAGTTTTGCTGCATGAATTGTAACATCTGAAAGTTTTTATAGGAGTTTGAATAATATCAAATGAATTGGGATTAATTATACAGTTTTGTTTATAATTTCGCAGTTCACATTTTTTTTTCTTAAATTTAGGGAATATGTAGATATTTTAAATTTTAGTCTTCTCCAAAATTGTTTCTTGTTTTTTCCCCATGAACCGTAATAACATAAAATCAGCGTTGATATCTTTAGCGTTGATAAATATAAAAGCGGAAGAAAATTTACTCATCATTTATGACTTTTCTTCACATATACTCTCTGTGATACATATATTGTTTACATAGAAAGTTCCATTTTCATTTGCTTAATTTTATCATCATAATGTGTTTACATACCATAGCGAGTCCATATGAAAGTATACAAGTATTGTTTTTTTTTCATATGTATATGTGCGTACTTAAAAAACAATACCGTTTTGACCCAATAGTAAGAAATATTGTTTATTACTTACAAAAATAAACAAAATACAAAGTTAAAAGGAATCCAAACTTATAATTAATGTATTAGGTTACATTAAATACGGTACTGAATACGACTTAATCTTACCTTCGACAAGTTTTTGATAATCGTGTCAGTAATCGTACATCAGACACATCCTGCAAAAACAATAATTCTTTTAAAAATCTAAACTCTCTTTCTTGCATTTGTCAACTGATCTACCGGTTAATCAGTTTTCATTTTGTAGTAAATGAATCCGTGAAGAAATAAATGCACGTTAGTATATCTCATGTGCTTCCCAGAGATATGTAGCTTTGGTGAAACTGCATCAGACAAACATGTCGATCGAAAAAGTTTATGTCCTTCACGTGCTTATCCATAATGTGCTCAGAAAAGCGGGTGTCCGGTGTGGCACTTTTTTGCCATAGCGCATTATTGTTCTCTTTTCCAGAGCATTTGGTGACGAATACATTTCAGATGCTTTTCCATTTATCTGTTAAAAAACATTTAAAAACCGTGCATGTCGTTTTCATTACAGGGCTGTCCAGCGACGAATGACAGGCTATTTTGAAATGTGTTCGACTCTCCGTCCACAACGGCCAATCTGCCATGACTTGGGCCACAAACGGAGGCTTCCTCGTCCCTCGTGTCTTAGTTCTCCGTAGATGACTATAGTTTTGGTTTGACGTTTATGTTTTATTTGTCCGTTTTGGAACCAGACTTTGATCTAACATTCCGTTAACTCTAGCAGTGTGGCAATTTCCACACGGCGTGGTCGGCAAATGTATTTGTAGTGGTACTCCTTCCAGCTCCAAATGCTGTGTGCTTATGGGTGCTGTTCTCAGGCGGCGCCAACCTCCTCCTCTACAAGACAAACCACCCTCGGGAAGCTCCGGTGAGCCTGGAAAAATTAGTCAACTAAAGAGCAGTTGTTTCAAAGTCAACAATATGTACCAATGCCCGACAAGACCTACAATATTAAATGACAGTCGTAAAGTGTGATATTATAGTCTTCATTTAAAAATGTGAAATAAAACAACAACAAAAAAACAATGTAGATTCAATCAACATGGACAGTCTGCGTGGTACTGACTAGCAGTTTATAATGAATGCCTGAGCACTACTTGCGCTATAACAGAAATCTATCATTCTTCATTACATGTCAGAATAAGAGTTTCGAAATAATCTGAGTCAGACATTTGCAGAATATTCACCTAGGTTTTATGGGTGATATAGTGTATAAAGAAGATGTAAAAAAAGACCTTAAATTACCCTTTTTTCTAATAAAACTTACCTTTTGATGAAAAGCAAAATATACCTGCTGTAGTCAAATAGCCCCTTCGTGTAGAAGAACCGTTTTCTTGGCCTTTTTTCGCGCATCCAATGTTATTCTGGCTTTAGACATTGGCGTACAATGGGCTTTTCCATTTTAAACTATGTCGAGGCCCTACGTGGCGCGGCTGACTGCCGAGACTCTAGCTTGGGACGTTGTGCTCGAAAGGAGGAATGATGAGTGGGTGAGGGTTCGTAAGTGCTGAGCATTTGATTGATGACTTTTGAAATGAACCATCAACAGACAAAAAAGAAGGCACTCTGCGAGCGATGGCCGACAATTAAACCCGTCTCACGCTCAAAGTTAACCTTTTATTTGACGCTTGGTCCGGCTTAGTTGACCTTATTTTTATCTTTTAATTTAAACACAGTAGAAGGCTATATAGTGGGAAAACAGTTATTTAAAACGATAATTATACTCGCTTTTTGACAAAAAGGCATTCAAAGCTAGTTTTACATTTCACACGATTACCATTACCTGATGGCCATTTATGATTTATTCAAATGCTGAGATCAATCCGTAGAACTTACGTGAGCAACTCCACTCTCAAGATGGTCACTGCTGCTAATGGTCATCGGTGTTCGTTAAAAAGGGAGTAGCCCTGAAACGTCCTCAGTCTTAAAAACACAAGCCAGTAGTCGTTTTGTCGGATATATGAGGGGATCAGTCTTGTCCCAGTATTTATCTCATGTTATCTCAGTATTTATCTCAGACTTTCAGCTCATATCATTATTAATAATACACATGGATGAAATCTCGTATACTCCCCACACGTTTTTGACTTACCGTTTAGGGTATTGCTTTCTAAGAGTGAGGCTATTAACGACAGAAAATTGCTATATATAAAAAGAATCAGCATAGAATACATCATTTATAAAACGAGCCTTATTTAAATGACATATATAGTACGTCAGTGCAATATGATCATAAAAGATAAGTTCATGTATATTCACAATTCTTCACAGTCTCTCGTTTCGATGTGGTACTGCGTTCTCCTCAGTAAAAAAATAAAGTAGCCTATATGCTTCTTCATACCAGATATTCAATTGGAGCCTTAGATACCCGTAATGTTTGGACAGTAAGGATTAGAGTAAGTATACTAAAACTTAATTTCACAAAACACCTCTGTGCTTTCCGTTGTTTCATAATCTAGCTTCAACTAACCCTAACGTTGTATACTAGTCTGCTGTGAAAATTGTTAGCTCTGTGAAAAATTGCTTAATCACGATCTTGATTCACTTTGATTCACTTTTTTAGAACATTAAAAGAAAGTTAGCAATTTAACTTTAAGTGTAGTAGGCTATTTGTGCAATGTTTGTAGATTCTGTTTAAACATTACGGAAAAGTGTGCTTGTCGTTTGTAGTTTAAGTGATTATATACTAAACAAAGAGTTCTAGGCCAGCGGGTGATCAATCTTACTTGCCAAAAGGTCTGACAGACTCATGCCCCACAACACATTTTAAAGCACCTAGTTGTGCGAGAATCAAATTCTAGCAGAACAGGGGGCTAAAAAAGCTAGATTTGAGAGATTTACGTGTTTGTTTTGAAGTAATGACCTAGCATTTTCATGTTTAGTCTATAAGTTTAATTTTAACGAAGTTGTTTGCTTTGGACGTTTATGTTTTAATTATTTTATATTGCATATTGTCTATGCCAGTTATTAATTTTAAAATTGTTATTATTATTATTATTATTATTATTATTATTTACAACATGAATTAATTTTATCAATTGTACTGCTTATGTTGCTAATGTTTTACACATTGCATTGTTGTTAGCATAAAAACGCCAAAAAAGGCATTTAAAACACTTGTTTTTTCTTTCACAGGCACCACGAGACGCATATAGAAGACTTTTAAGACAATGGGATTGCTTGCACTTTTCAAAACATGCAGGGCTGCAGGAAATGACGCCGCACCACTCACTGAATGCTCATGTAGCCGTTCAGTGTTTTCTTAATGCCTTTTTATATCAGTTTTGCTACATTTGCTTAATTTGAACCAAACAACAACATTCGAGCAAAATATCAGATTCTGATTGCTTTTTCTGTTTCTGATTCTTTTGAGTGATTTGAATGCAAATATGTAGCCCCGTCAGATTCTTTCTTTTATTTACTTATTTAATTTTTTTCAGAAGTGGAGCAGCATGGAATATCTAACATGGAATGTATAAATATCTGAACAAATAAAAAGTATGAGCATTTGATCGTTTACTTTCGACTGTTTAAGCATGGCATGGTTAACATTCGCACACACTAGTAAATATTCGAAAACTTTGACCTTTGATAAATAGTCTTGCCTGTTTACATTTATTTGTTCATATGTTTCACCATTGACATAACAGGGAAAAATATGTTTCCCTTTTAACCATTTTCTGAAGGAACTGGCCTAAGTAACACAATCTACTGTCTATGGAAATAAATAAATACATTTTAGACACTCACGCTGTATTTTAAGACTGAATAATATGGATATTTCCTCAAGTGCAAAATGCAAAATAGAAAAGAAATCGTGGACTGCAAACAAATTTGAATTAAATTCACATGTATATGTAACATAAAATTGTGTTCTGTGTGCTTTTACCCTGTATCAGTTTTGTTTAAAAAAGGCCTACATATATCCCCATAATACCATGGCATTTGAGCTTAGAATAACTTCATTTTCCTTTCTAAACGTATAAAGTAGAACCAACAATAAGCTCGTTTAACCCGAGGCAACGTCAGGAAAACTATATGAACCAAATTAACGCAGCTGAAAATTCAGTCACAAGGAACCCACATGTGTGCCGTAGACGGGGAACAAAATGCATTGTAGCGCCACTATAAATGCGTCAGTTTGGGCGCTTCCTGAATTATTCCCTGAGAATAGTGCGGTGTTAGGTCTGTGAATGTGCATGGGTTTGGATCGCACGGTCCTTGCTGATGGCTGTTTCCCATGGTAATAGCGCCATTGTAGTCTATATTGCCTTGAGATGGATGCGGTAGATGCGTCAGGCCAAAAACCGAGGCCCCCATACCCACCAAAGAATCCGAGTAGCCTCCACCGCCACTGACATATATAGGGCTGCCCTGCACTTGCGTTCCGTAATTGTTGTTGCCTTGTAGATGATGCGTGTCGTATTCTGGAGTGGCTGTACCAGTCCCCTGATAACGCTTCTGGGGAGGCGGGCAGTTGTTTAGGGGAGGATATGACGTAGGAAGGCTGTATGTATTAGGCTGAGGTTTGTTATACGATGCTGGAGAGGGTGAGTCGTAGGGCACGCTATTAACCAAAGAATGCATTGAACTTAAATATGCACTCCCACCCCCTCCTCCTCCCCCGGATGACAAGGATACGGGGCTGTGAGGAGACTGTCCTCCAGGAGAGGGCATCATTCCAAGCCCCTTCTGGTCTTTTTTGTACTTCATCCTTCGATTCTGGAACCATATTTTAATCTGCCTTTCCGTCAGGTTAAGCAGATTTGCCATTTCCACTCGTCGTGGTCGGCAGAGGTAACGGTTAAAATGGAACTCTTTCTCCAACTCCACGAGTTGAGCAGATGTGTATGCAGTACGAGCGCGCTTAGAGGCGGCCGAACCAGGGGGACTCTTGTCTCCAGCGCAGCTCTCTACTGTATGAGTACAAAAAGTAAAACGAAAGCGTTATTGCGCATGTCCAAGTAAATGTCCCCACTGTACATCCTCTGTACACGATGCATCCATTGCTTTTAATGTCGTTTACAAGACTGAGTGTTGTTATTGTAGCTATCAGACCCCATATGGCTGCGCCATGAAAAAAGTACTATATCTTTTCAATAACACATCATGCATATAATACAGTAAGTCAGCCAATTATATCCCAAAACGCTATCATTTTAACTGCATTTTTTCATCACTTTGTGCTTCCAGGTCATAGCAATTCCCAAATAAATTGATTGCCGAATTATGTAGCTAACTTCAAAGCAAATAGTCTGGATTTAGCTTTTAAGTAAGTTTTAAGTGATAAAATTAATTGCTTTTGAATTATGCAATGCATTTAACATAAAATTGTCTAACCTAACAACAAATGTTACATTCATGTTTTCAGCAGACCTTTTTTTTTTTTTTTTTTTTTACAAAAGCAACAACAGATAAATTATGCTAAATATATAACAATAATAGATAATAAACTCCATGTCTAAAGTTAGATGCGTTAACTTGTATTCGTTGAACATTTTAATATCTAGGCAAGTTTTAGGTGCTGTAATGTGGTTGATGTAATCACCTGAAATGATACTACAGGATTTCTGCTTTGTGTTCTGACGGGACTCCTTCATCCAAGGGAAAATTTGTTTCCTTGTGGATGATGTTGGCGATACGTGTCCTGGATTCTTGGCGGTGGTATCATTGCTCGGAATTTGATTCAGGGAACTGGGGGACGATGGTCCAGAAGGGGCAGTAGTGGGCTGGTTGTTGTCGGGGGTGTCTGGTTCTGGAGCCTGTGTCCCGTTAATTTGTTGGCAGACCTCGGAAATTTCATTGGATTTGTGCAGACCTGCAGAAACACCAGGGGACTGCAGAGAGCAGGCCGGTCGATGGTACTCTCTTTCCACATGAAGGGCCTGGAGATATTGCTGCTGATTGGCATCATAACCTAAACCGTTTGCGCTTTGATAGGGGAAGCCACTGTAAATTGCCGAGCCGTCGCAGTAGGTTGCCTTTTGCATCTCGCCGTTTCCCAATGTTTATTTCACTTTCTGACAAGGTCCTGACACCTTTGTAGAAGAACATTGGCTCAACGTAGTCACGTGACACCTTTTCGCCAATGGGCTCTACGAGTGAACCTACGGTGAGAGAAGATACAGTGAGCGGGTGAAAATGAGGCCTATCCATCTTACTTTTCAAAGCTCGACTGACAGTGTGGCGAGACTGGGAAACCCAGTCACCACTTACCTTATGGCCATCTGCAACAATAGCCAACATAACTGCACACCAGTAAGAACATGTTCGCCGTTTAAACAATGTAACTCAATTACACTGTCCAATAAAAAGCGTTATGTTAACAACCCGGTTAAAAATGAATACACAATCTAAAAAACAAATTTGTTTCAACCAAATAAAAAAATATGGCCTAACTCAACCTGTTTGCGTCTGTAATTATTTTATCCAAATTTGGTTTAAAGCAAGCAAACCTTTTTTATAAACACATTAAAACAATATTTCTTTTCTGGAAAAAAAAACAGATTTTTTTTATTTGTTTATTTAAACAAATTTAAATCCTAAAAACATAACTAAACTTACAGCTAACCATTCAGCAACAATAATTAAGTTACCTAAACAATTTCCCATTTTAAACAAATAGCTTATTTATTAGCTACATGTCATTCTTTCATCTGATTTTCGTTACACGTAAAATTCAAGCCCCTGCGTGTATTGTTTGGGTTCGAAAGCAGTAGCAGAAAACCTGAAAAACCGGGCTAACACCCATACCCATAAACACGTTATATGAGCTCTTCATCGCCAACCCCAAATAAAGTGTATTGGTAACTGTAACTGGCATAAGTGGATGCATGAAGGGGTCATCGCCGGGAAAATGCGATCGCCAGAAGCTCGTAAGTAATCACTGGAACTAATTAAAACCTGCATTAAAGTATTACTTTATATTTAAAAGATATATGCATTGCTTAATATATCTCACGAACCCACGTTCGTATGTAAACTTGTATAAACTGAACAAAACAAAGATTATTAACAAATGAATAAATTGACAAAAAAAACTATGCCAATAAACTAAAATTGTATGTTTCTGCAATAACATCAATAGTGCACAACAGTAATACTGATGATACAGTAGTAATCGGCTCAATATAAATAGCATTCTATGTAAAATCGAGTTTCTACAACGATTAAAAACAGAAATCAGGCCATAACGTCATACCACGAGACCATTTAATGAAATGGAAACTAAGAGGCCTCTTTAGTTTCGAGACAGCCATCTATGCTTGATTTTCACAAATTCGCTCTCTGGCACTATACATGCAAAGCTGTAATAAAAGAAGCTAAAGCTACAAAGCAAGAGACCCAGCTGCTGCACGGGAGGAATCTGGCTTGACTGTGAGTGAGTGAGTGAGTGTGTGCGAGTATGAACTCTCTCTGAACCGGGATTTCAGCCGCGCGGTCATAAATCACAAACTCGCCATTTAACAGCATTGCGAGAACCCTGCCTGTCCTGCTTACCTTCCTCTCTGACGAGCAGCGCGCAGCACGCCGCGAGCTTCTCTCATTCAGCAGCAGAAATCGATCAAACAGCGGTCCAGGATAAAGCTAAATCGAGCGAACAATAAAGCCGGAGCTGCACTTGCAGTAGTCATGGGACGTGTCTGCAGTAAAGCAGCAACTCAGTTGCACTCGAGGTCTCAGATTTCTTTCGTCAGATTTTTTGACGCAGATCAGTACTGCGGCTAGATAGATAAAATTGTCTCGTGCGCCCTGTTCATAAGGATTAGGCACATTTACACAAGCAAACGTGTTACATTCCACTAAAAGAACGCCTGTGTTCTCGGATCTATACTGAATGCCACCATGGGCTGCGCTCTAGTGAGTCTCTCTTGTTCCACGAACGTGCACAAACTAGCACGTTAACACATCGTGAACACCCCAGTGAACTCCCTCGAAACAGAGCGTCACCATAGACAAGAAAAATTATGCAAATGAAGCGCCTTCTCAAGCACAGAAAGCCGTTCTACTACCTTGTAAACAGTCACTGCGGAATAAACATAACGTAATATAATCTGAAGTTTAAAGATTATGTTTAGAACTAGACAATTTGTTAGAAGTTTTGTCAAGTATTAGCTTGATTGTATCAACATTGTTTCAGCTATTAAAGAATTCAAAACTGAAACACAAATTCTTCAAAATATGACTGCCTTAGCGTATTTATAATTAAAAGTTAATGTATAAATCGCAGCATCATTAAAACAACAATAATACACTAAAAGATTTGAGTAAGATCCATTCATTCAACAAATAATTGATGATTAGGATTCGACCACGGACTACCAGCAATAAAACCAAAGGATGGGAGTGGGGGTTCTGTATACAAATGAATTACCAACGTCAGCTTGTCTATTTTCTTGGTCAAACTCTCTGTGTCCGTATATAGCCTGTTTTATCCCGGCCGCCTGGATTACAGATTACCAATACTAAAGAGAAAAGAGCAGGCGGCGTGGGTTGGTGAGTGGGATTTTAGAAATCCTTGCGTACGCTGTTTTCCTACAATTTCAGCATGTTGGACATTAACGCTATTGTTTTCCCTTCTTTCAATAGAACGATGACTAAGAAGTTTCATTGAGGGCGCTGAAATCTAATCGAAATGTAGGCTAGATAAAATGTCCGATTTGTTTATAAAATCCCAGATAATATGTATACAACCGAAATTGGTAAAATAGACAGTTCTTACAGTTAAGTGTATATTGTGTTTATATCCTGTATATCCTTTTGTTAATCTGTATTAAACCGCCAAAGAACGTTACACGACATTTCTGTTTGTTATGCTTATCTAAGATCTCCGTGTTTTCTATTTGTGCATGGGTGTGATTTTATATATATATATATATATATATATATATATATATATATATATATAATCTCTCCCTGTGTGTGTGTATTAAAGTTATGTAATGCAATAGAGAGCTCACCTTAAACAAAACAGCTCCCGTTGCTTTAGTACTGGGGCACATTCATTTGTTGGGAGATCTACGACATGAAAATAAAGCATCATTTTTTTTGTTGTTGCATTTTCATTTTGAAACAGTAGCAACAAGCAGAAATGTGAATAATTATGGCACTGGCAGTGAGTGAATTGTGATATACATAAAATTAATAAACGCGTTTTTTTACAACTAATTTCTGTCATTTAATTTCAAACCAAAATAATTTAACAATGCAATAAAAACATGACATTTTAATTTTTTATTTACTGCAATTGGGTTACACTATTTTCATTGTAAGTCTATCGCACTCATTAAGAATTGTTAACTGAACTGCAACTGCAATCTATACACTTAACAACAAAAGCAAATCATGAAAAAAACACACACACATACATATATATGTATATATAAATAACTGCAAAACGATCTTACCAACACAATTAGCTTACAAACTAATATTAGTACTATCAACATAGGAAAGCTCACAAATATTACTCACACCTGAATGAAAAATCTATATTTATTAAATTCTTACACCTTTTGCTAATTCAGTTACTATCACTACTAACAGATCAATGCGTGTAATAATTAAAAAAGGGAAAACGAATCAAAATAATGGATTTAATTTTAAAGTCATAAAGAACATTGATGCTTCTTTAAAAATAATGAATAAATCTAAAGGAAAATCACAAGGAATAAAATATCAAGAAAAATGTATCGAGTTCTCCTCCATTTTGTTTCCTTTCGAGAGAATTTAGATCGAATAGTCATTAGCTCTCGAGCAGCGGCTGCCCTAAGTCCCTCAGCCCATAAATCAAGACTCGGGCGTCGTGACCCCGCGCGGCAGCGTGCTTCTGGATGATACTCCTTATATTATATCCTCGTTTCCCATGCGAGACTCCACAACAAACGGGCCGCCACTACTCTGTTGAGCTTTATTCGCTGTCTTGTGATTTATTTTTTCTAGGAAAACCCAGTTTACACACCGACTACAACCTAAAGAGCTTTACAGCCAAACACAAGAGTTGCCGAGTCCACGTGTAATACAAAGACATCATCATTAATCATTCTCATATTTAAAATAAAAAATAAGGAAACAAACAAAAAATAATAAATAACTAAGGATATATAATTAATATAATTATACATCGAAAAAATACTGGGAGAGTATTTTGGTTATGGAAGAAAATTGTTTTTAAAAACTAGATCGTAGTCTATAATATCTGTGATTAAACTGGATTGTCTTGTACAGTTTGTTTTACGGTATGTTTATTTTAAAATTACGTGCATATATTGTGTCTTTTGTTAAATACAGACTATGTACTGTTAATAACCAACGTATTTGTTCATTAGCTTGAATGAAATTAAGAGATAATCTGTTTTGCATGACTCCACTGAATACACTCATTTAAAATTCAGTCTAAACTTTTATATTTCTTTGTGTATAAAATTAGTTTTGCAGTGCTGCTTAAAGAAATGCTACATTTATGTTAATGTTTATAACAATTACATTCATATTTACGAGTGTAATGTTTGTTTCACTGCTGGTTAAGAGATGAATAAAAGTTGATTTTCTTATATGCTTCACGTTGAGTTTACTTTTAATATTTCGATTCCTACTTTATCTTTCGTTTATCCGCCTTTGTACGCTAAATCATCTTCTCTTTGAGCCACAAAAACTCACGAGAGTAATGAACAATCAGCGGAAATACCTCAAAATAAAATCCATCCTCATGGTGCGCAGGACTTTCTGTCTTTTTCAGTGTGGAAAAACATATCCGTTCATGACAGCTGTATAGCATCATCCGCAAAACGTATGGTGCTTTCGTTCTTTTACATTTTTTTTCTCCCTATATCTCCGGCATTTCTGCAAGTCCACAGTGACCCAGCCCCGCTGTAGTGAAGTAGACTAGCGCTATCAGCACAACAGCAGACCGGGGTTCGTATGCCATCCACCCCCTTCATCATAATATCGCAACCATATTATGCACCCCACTCACGTGACCCAGCTTCTATTAAAGAGGAAACCTTTTTTATCTGTGAATCATTAATGGCCAGTGTAGTTCGTCCCCTTTTAGTCGAATAACAAAGATGGAAGCAGCATGTATTAGCTACTATTTTTGAGTCAGAAACAAAGCGTGATTTTACATCGTTTGTTAGAACGCATCCACCTAGCCCACAAACCACAATGTTTGTGGGCTAGGGGGGATCCCTAAAAGCATAATTCAGCAAAATCTTAAGTTGTTTTAACAAAGTTTTGTGTAAAAAAATGGACAAATCCAGCTTGGTTTAATTTTAATTGATTTGTCTATGTTTTAACCAAATTTGTGTTAAAACATCCCAGATTTTTTAAAAATATATTTGAACTTCATTAGTCTGGTTATGTGACAGTGTTACTCAAGACGGAAATGGACCATAATGGCAAAATCGAGCAAAATCATTTTATTGATATGCAAAATCAATTAAAATAAAATTATTTTACCCGATTTTGACCTTTGACCATGTCTCTTAAAAATACAAGTTATAAGTTGTTACAAGTATACAAGTATAAGTTACAAAATATAAGTTGCTTGGTTATTTGCCTGACATATTTAAAAATATCTATACTTAATACCTCTAAAGAATTGTGTGCAAGGTGGCCCTCTCTCGGTGATAACGGTGTATCAGTCAGTAATGGAAGTAATGGAAGTTAATGTTATTATTGGCAGTGGTAAAAGCATCTGGTATCTGTGAGTTTTTGTCAATACTGCAACACCAAAAAAATTTTTTAACTTGTTTTAACACTAGAAGGTAGGTTATTTAGATAACTTTTAGCCATACCTTCAGTTTTGACATCTTTTCACAGAGACGTAATCTATCAAGTCTACCTCAACAAACAAAAGAAAGAAAAAAATGCCCCGAAAAGAGGCCTTCTCTTCACGACCATTTGAGGCTTGTTTTCCGGCAGCAGAGTGTTTAGCTGAAAGCTCATCTAACAGACGCTGTAAAGTCCCGTAGATAATTAATCACCTCTGCGATGCAGGACAGATCCCCCTTGCACCAATGCATTGTTCTCGGAAAAGCCACAACTTGAAGGATTAAAACTTTTTTTTTTTTTTTTTTTTACAGATTTTAAGGTGCTGAACTATACTATTGTAGTTCTACATTCAAATAAAGGACTTTAGACCGCGTTATTCGATTCTGAGTGCAATAGAAACGGATTATACATCTTGTGGTTTATTAAATGCGTGGTTTAAATCTCTCTCTCTCACACACAGATTTTATATATTTATGATGGCTATAACTAGAAATAGACCCCCCCCCCCTTTTTTTTTTATTCTTGTAATTTGCAAACCTGTCGAAGTCCCTGGGGGACTGTCTCTGAACATGGAAAGAGCGCACACATACTCCAAATTGAAATTAACTAAACAATTCCGGTCTTTTTTATTATTATTATTATTATTATGGTTATTATTATTGTGGTTAGTATTACTATTATTAATATTATTCACTTATTTTTATATTAGTTTGCTATCATTTAAAAAGAAACTGTAGATCTGCATGGAGTCTCGCCAGGGGTGAGAACAAATCTGTTTTCATTGCTGACATTTGGAGCTCTTAAGGCAAGCTAAGATTACTACCACCCACAGACGAAGACAATATATATGAAAAACATGGACAGATCAACCAAGTATGAAGAGCGTGCCAACGAAAACGACAATGATCTTTGACTGCATGAATCTTTACACCCCGAATTCGAAAAACGTTTGTTTAATGTGGATGACAAAAAATGTATTCTGTACAATTCAGTAGCCTTTGTTTTGTAACAAAACACAAGAGAATGACACATCCGTCTTACAAACCGCTAAAACGTAACAATAATAATATTAATAATATTATTAATAATTAAATGTACTATTGCACCCGTTTGCATTTGTCCTGTAACTGAGATATTCACAATTAAGTCATAAAGTATAGCTGAAGTATTACCAACCACAAAATTTACAGTGATTAACTCTTAAACTTAAATTAATCACTTTGCCATCAGCACCTAACCTCAAACATGACAATTATTCATTGAAGATACAAAAGCCGCGATTTAAAAAAAAAAAAAAAGATATAAAGTTTAGCCTAATAAACAAACAAACGTGTTAAAACGGTACTTCAAAGATGTAGTCTTACTTTAAAGTTGTTAATGCCCGTGGGAAAATAAAAAAAAATACGATGTTAAAAAGCTTAGGTTACTTACTGCAAACATAATTTTGAAGACTGACCGGAAAAGAAGCAGCGGGTCGGTTCAACGAGGTCTTGTTAAATCGACGGTAAACTGCAAAATGAAAAATCCTACCGAACCTTCTGTATCTATTTCTAACCAAGGGGTATCTATTATTTAATAAGGTCATGTGAGCCAGTCAATTAAAATTTAAGTATGGTAGATTGGGAGGTGAGCTATACTGATGTCATGGTGGAAGTTCAAATTTCCTGTCTGTCAAGATTTGAATCAATGATGATTGACCACGACTATTTAAGGGCCGACGTTTGCTTTTATTCTGTCTAAATGGTTAAAATCCACACAGATTTCAAGTTCTGCAAAGTAGTTAATAGACCAGACATTGTTCAGGTTCAAAAGTCACGTTGATGTTTGTCTGTGTGTCGATTGATATTCTTGTGATAATTGAATACATGATACCTAATTTGCAATAACAATAACTTACCATTATTTTCGTTTCTTCAATTTAAGTAATCTATTAGTTTCTGTTTTATTGAAAAATGTAGATTGCCTTTGAAAGTGGTTGTTCCAGAGCGAGTAATTTAGCAGATTTTAACTTTTAATCTATATTTACCGTCAATAAAAAAAAATCATAAACACTAAGTAGTTTTTGGTTTCTCTTTGAATTTTCAAATCCATATTCAAGCTACACTACTGCCCCATGTGTTCGAAGAGTAAGAACACCATGGTCTAGAGGGTGCTGAAAATGCCGAGGTCAGAGGTTAAGGGGTCATGCGCAGTGCTTAGTTTGATGATTGGACAGCTAATTTGTGTCCTCTGCCTGACCCCAACAGTAGTTTAAACCAGTAAGTAGTCTACTGTCCGTCTCTAAATCATTTCAGTAGGTTTCAGAAGAAAGTTATATTAATTATTATTACTAATTATTTTTCAGTCTACTTTTTTATTTTGGAAAGCAATGGCATAAGAAAAACGTGGTAGATTTGGATCAACTTTTAGAAATAAAATAAATTTAATTCTAATAATAAATCACCCTGTGGAATATTAAAATGAAGCAATTGGGTGGTGCAAACTATGTCGATTCGTACTAAAATTGTTCTTGAAATAAAAAGTCAAACAGAATTAGACACCACAAGCTAAACTACCCTGTATTTCTCGAACTGCACTTTAGCTTCAGGAGACACTACAACCGTTACGCGCGTTGTAATTTGTCAACAAAACCAAAATGTTAGTAATGGGATTTTATATATATAAAACTTGCACCTACTAAATCAAATTACTATATATATATAGTATATATATATAGTAATTTGATTTATTAAGTGCACCTTTTCCTAAAACCTGTATAATATAATGACAATCAAATACGCAAACCTAATCATTGATCTAAATAGCGCTGACAATTAGGCCCTAGTCAGAGGTAAACTTAGTCTAACAGCGAAAACGTGCTTTCAGTTTGAGGATTTTATTTTAGATTAACACAACTAATAAACTGCTACCAAGCTTCAGAAACCAGCTAAATAACTAAACCTATCTTGGTCATATGAATTAACTTGAAATATAATTCACAATAAAGTCATATTTATTATTATCATCACGATTAGCCTACAATTGCACACAGGCTTACTAAAACAACTGGACATCTTTTACCAATATACAAATGACCAAATACACGAATATTCACAGCTTTGATGACGTAAATACACTTAACAACACTCTAAAATATGGTACTAAGACAAATAAGATAACCACTTCAGGAAGATTATTCCTATTATTGTGCCTTCATGTTAAAATTTCAGTTTGTAGACGCGTCACTAGCGTTGATCCTTACAAACAATACTATGTGACTCGATTAAAGACAGAAAATATAACGATCCATTGTCCAAGTTAAAGTACATTCTACTATTGTTCCTTTAAGGGAGGCAAAACAATTTTACAGGAAGGATGGGATTTCCAACTCAAATTAGAATGGAGGAAGAGGTTGTGAATGCGAGGTTAGGTTGCCACATTGGACACTGAATAAAAAGTAACCCTGTGAAGTTCCGATCCAAATACTGCTATGTGTTCTTTCATGTTCAGTTCCGTTTGTGCCGATTTGCTTCTAGCACTATAGGTTAGAGGAGCACGGCGTAGGAAGCAGCGTTTGCTGCTGCTGAGTGGCGTCCGTTTTCACGTGATGGTTGGAGGGTGCAGAGCTCGAGGAGCGGATCTTTGTATTGGGCAGCTTGTGGTCTTTCTTCCACTTCATGCGGCGGTTCTGAAACCAGATTTTCACTTGACGCTCAGAAAGACACATAGTGTGCGCTATCTCCACTCGTCGACGTCGAGTCAGGTATCTGTTAAAATGGAACTCTTTCTCAAGCTCAAGAGCCTGCTGGCGCGTGTAGGCGGTGCGAGACCTCTTGGGCACTCCTCCAGAGTAGCTGGCGGTCACTAAACACACAAACACATAACCAAGCAGGTGTTATTGACATTCTCAGGTATTAGTGAGATGTCTGGCACACTTATAAAATATGTGTAGAGCACTAAAAGAGTAGAGTAAGAAACAACGCATCGCTTTTCGACGATTATTCCCTCATAGCTTACGCTATTTTTAAATAATTTTGGGAACATTGCAACATGCGTCAAATCCTATGGGGAAATTGCTAAATTAAAAGGCCTATTTAGTATGATCTCGTTTAAGAACAAATTTTCTTTTAGGTCATACGAACAAATAGCAAATGGCCTAGGCGGAATATCGGGGGAAATAAAAATTTGCGAAGACTCCTAATCACCGGGACTTCATCTCGACGGCAGTAAATCCTCTAAATGAGCAATTACAACTGGGTTCTCTACATGCTTTCCGACGAACGCCCTCCACAGGGCTCCTATGCTTTTATTGCTCGTGCACATTACTTACCGGTATTAACATGGACTTTTTTCATCCAGGGGTACACCACTGGTTCTTTACTCTTCTGTGAGCCCGGGAGAGCCTCTGGCACGAGGCTACAGTCCTTGCTTCCATCCGAACCAACACAGCTTTCCGTGGTGAGGCGGGGTCCATGATTCTGCGGAACGGATTGAGGTTGCGCGTGATGACGGTCGCTGAAATCGTTGAGATCGTTGGTTGACACATTACCGTAATCATAGCTCGGCTCTTGGTAGTTTGATCGCGGGTATGATGCCTCCTCGTGATGGGGGAAGCCCGCGTCTTTCGGCCGTTCATAATAATCAGAGGATACGGGCATGTATCCGTTCTGGTGATATTCCTCGCAGGGTGGGAAAGAAGGTTCGATGTAATTTGAATTGATCAAGTAGGAACTCATGATCATTAATTTGAAAAAGTGCAACAATTCTAATTTTTATGGTGCTGTCGTTTTCTGATCTCTCCAAAACCCACCTACTCCTCTGTCAAATGTACAAAGTTGCTCGGTCACGTGAGAAATGCGACCAATCAGCGCCTCCTGTGGGCATCGTGTAAACAAGCACCAATGGCAAGCCAGGCACAGCACAGCAAAATGTGTTCGAGAGGTCTGTACGTCGTTTTTGTTATCAAATAATAACGTATCAGAAATTAATTCGATACAGTTATCATCTGCATTTTACAGAAAACAAAACTGGCTAAATGTATGTTAAATGTTACACATTAATAAATAATTATGTGCAACATGACGTGATTTATCACAAAAGCACCCCCTTGTACTGTTATTGTCCTTTCTAATGATAAATGTGCTAAAATCTTGTTTGTTGTCTACCACGATCCCTGGTTTTGTACTTTTCAGGGACGTCCCAGTATCCTTAGGATCCACAAAATAAGAAGGCCCACGACTACTTTCACAAAAGCAATTCTTTCATTGTACTCACACTAACTATAGGCACCTGCTAATGATTAGCAAAGAAACTTTTTTAAACAAGCAACAGCATTACCTAATAACTTCACAAGTCTTTTGTTATAACTCATAACAATCACGATTAAAAAAATAAGTCACGATTGAAAAAATACTCCAAGCATTAACATCGTAAACTGTTTGCGGAATCTCATCAGCGGACGATCTACCCAGAAGTCAAAAATACCGAAAGCATTCCTCCACGAGCGTTTTGAATTATGGCATTATTTTGTCAATTATTAACTACTATTCTAGTCTATCATTGATCTTCAGTGAAAGCAAGAAATAAACAAAATTGTCTAAATAAAGAAATGTGGCATTCCTTACTGCCTCAAAGAAGACGAAATGTGCTGTCATATATAATTTAAAAAAAAAACTGTCTAGTCAAACTTAAATGGACATACTGTAAAGATATTTCGTGTTCTGCACTGCAAAGAGCACTCCATTTCGCCTTCTACTCCAAACAAATAAAATGACAACAAATTAACTTTGACTTGCTTTATCGGTAATATATATATTAGTTGGCTTTTCAATTTAAATCAATACACAGTTGGTGCTATATATATATATGCATGTACTGTATGTGTGTGTAAGTGTGTGTGTACAGTGTGTACAGTGTGTACAGCTAATAAAGAAAGGCACAGCTGTTTTATAGATGAGGAATAGCACGTTGCGCACATTTTATATATGCCTGATTGCAATAAAATTACTAAAAATCGGTCAAAATAATAAAATAATAATGAGCGTAATGGTCATAAAACTAATAAACGTAATCTCAACATAATAAAAGTAATAATAATAAAACGAAAATTATTTTTAACACCTACTTCTCGTTTTTTTGTGAAATGACCGACAAAAAACGATTTCATCCATTACTATGTAAGATTTGTTGAAATGTAACGGTTAATTAAACTCTAAAATATAACTTAAAAGCTCTACCTTGTGTTACTGAACAAAATATCGCCAATCTTCAAGCTGATATCACAGGCTCCCTGCCTAGATTAACGAAAATAAAGACGCATCCCTCTTGTGTCAGGTAGTTACTATGTGTAAGTTCTTTTTCCTCAGAATTTCCATGTAGTGAATCAACAGCCGCTCTGAACTGAAAATTCATTTTTAAATATCCACGTCAGGTTGATGTTCATGTCAACTAAACGTTGCGCCACGTGCTGTTCCTCATTTATAGAACAGCTCTGTCTACCTTTCTTTAAAAGCTGTACAGAGATAACTTCGGTTTGACCTCTCAATGACTCAGTGTCCATTTCGCCGCTTATTAATCTTGTTCATTGACAGTCTTTGTTAAACAACAAGGCGTGCCCTCTGAAAAGGTGACATTTTCATATTTGTTAGACTCGGTGACCTTGGGTTTACCCCGGCCTTGGACTTCGTTTGTCCACTCAAGAACAGCGTCTTTCTGGAGTTCGACATATAGAAATACTTTTTTAATTTAATAAACTCATTATGCGAAACCTATACCAACAACATACGTACAATGACTATTATAATAATGTTGTGGTATGTGATTTAACTTCTTAAAATAAAGATTTCTTTATAAAATAAAACATCGACAATACATCAATTTTGAATTATAATTAATGAATAATTATTTACATTTGGCGCATATAAAATTATATCATGTCGTCTATTTTCCTTATTCACACCTCTTTCTTCTTTTTTACAAACCACTGAGCAAAACCTAAACCTAACCTCAAACCTAACACGCTGATATAAACAAATAGGACAAAAAGAATCATTTTATTAATCTCTGATTGTGGTTTTTCAATGGCTTCATCGTTTATTAATCTGTTTTAACTCAACTGAATATTTCTTAGGGTTTAAAAAATAAATTTTATAAACAGTGATTGCATTACGTAAAATGAGAAGCTGCCGGTAAATAATATATAAAAAGGCTTACACGTCAAACCAATTAATTGAAACACTAAACATGTAAATGCCAATATACATTTTGCCTTTAAACTTTATACAAACTATAAAACAACAAACTATTTTTAAACAATGGATTCAAGTTCAGTTTAACCCAGCGTATTATTATCATGTTCATTTGACCCAACCCCTTGCAGAAAATACTATGGTATTACGATATCACATTTGAGGACATAATTGCAATATTATACTATTATCGAATCTTTGTTTTTTACTAATAATTTTTTCAACCGCATGATTTGTATAATATTTTTTTAAACCTCTTCCAAGTGTAATTTTGTGCCTTGTCGTCTACTATCTGGTGTCCTATAAAATAAATTAGTTATTGTCATCGCGTTTTCTATACCCGCTGTTCTCAAGTTGACTATAAAGCCTTAGACAATTTTATTTGAATTCAGATTTGGGAATTGTCCTGTACATTTTCTGTACCACATTGATAGCTAAGACGTTCCTCGTAAGGTTTTTGCTATTCGCGCTATTTATTTAGGCCCTATTTATTTACACATACAACATGACATGTTGTGCCAGAGTTAGCTAATAGCTAATTTACATCTGCAGTCTATATGTGTGTGTGTGTGTGTATAACATTTTTTGATTTTTCCCAAAGTGATGAGTGCTGAATAATATTATTTGTTTATTTGTGAGGCAAGATCACGTAATTTTATTGCAGTTCTCAATTTGCGTCTCCCTCGTTTTTTCTTGCTATACTGGTTATAAATATTGCTATAAAACACAATTGCTTTACTTGCATAGTATTTTTAATTCTCATTGATTTATGTATTTTTATTTTCTTTATTTAAACTTAACGAATGTTAGTTTTCAAGGTCCTAAACAAGAATAAAATACTTATAAAGTCTGAAGTATATGCAAACAATGTTCGTTGCGGAATTATCATTCGTAAATGCAAATGTATTGTTGAACCTTTGGTCATCAAATACTATTTATTCAGAGGAAATTCACCAATCAAATGCCTTAATAAAAACGGAATACTCAATCTTTGGAATTGGCGGAGTAGGTAGTCTCTTGGGATGCTAACCTAAGGTCACCCAGCTTGCAGAGTTCATCGCGAGGTTACACCAGAACTCACGGGATTCACCGCTATTCCATCTTTTGTGCCATTATAAAAGTGGCACTGCGCTCTACAAGAACAGATGACAGCTACTTGTTCTGCTGTAAACTTTTGACCCCGAGCCTCCCCCTACCTTTACGATTTCTCTCTCTCAGACAAACACAAATAAATAGATAGACACAAACAAGCATTCAAACTCATCAACTTTGTTTTCATTGCTGTTTTCCCACATATTATTTATACCTTCCAATTATCATTACGAGTAATATTAGGCCAAAACTGTTAATCCGTTCTTAAATAAACTCTTAACTGCAGGCAACTTGCCCTGATATATAGCCTTAAATTTCCATCTAATGATACCCATGCTCTATCCAGATTCGTGAAGCACGTATATTCTATCGAGAGTCCCTGCAATTAAAGGTGTATGCGGGAGTTATTATTCTTTCTCCTTTCTATCCTTAGTGAAAGGGGAGCCAATGCGGGTGACACTGAACTTGGCCAAAAGCGAGCTCTGCTGGTGGTTTATGGCGTGTGCACATTCATCTTCCTGCCGCCACTGACCTCACGGTGAACCAAGAGCGAAGACATTTTTCTTCAATCCCTCTCCCTCTCTCCTTCATTGTCTGTCGAATTCTGTCCTTCTCTTCATCTCTAGCTCGCTCTCATCAGTTGAAGTTTGCATTTATGTTATGCGCATTTCCTCAACTCAACTTCTGCAATAACCTTAATATTATTTCCCGAGAATTATACGTTTTATGTGCCGTTAACATAACATAAAACAGTATCATTGATTATGATAACTACAGTGGTGCTAAAACTGTTCATAATTGTAATTGCTCACGTTTAATCAAATATAAAGTCACAAATATTAACGAATTATCCATATTGAGAGCTCAAAATTGAACAATGGAATATTTTGCCTATATATATATATATATATATATAAGATAATAAATAGATAGATAGATAGATAGATAGATAGATAGATAGATAGATAGATAGATAGATAGATAGATAGATAGACTCTACTCTTTTCATCAATATCTAAGGGTGAGATAGCGTTGGATTGATACAACAAAAAAGTAAACACAAAGTCATACAAGTCATTATTTTTTGCAGAGCAAGGAGTAAAAATATTGCATTAGGACGTAATTGAAATCAAAAAGCAACCCCTTATATGCCGACAAGCAATGCAAACCTCTCATTAGCGCAGTAGGAGCTGAGTGCATTTCTGTTCTGCTCATTGTTTTACCGAGGGCCCAAAAAAAACTTTGTTCTACCACAGTAGCGTAAAACGAAATAAACCAACTTGAACTTACCAAGAGCTGGCCATCGGTTGCTCGAGTGAACCCGGTCGGTGTGTTTATAGTCCATAGCAATCTGGCTTGTTAGAAGAAGTTGATGGTGCAGTCAAGGAACACCTCTACGGTCTACAGAGAAAGAAAACGAAGCTCCACGTCAGTGCGATTTAACTTTATATGCGATATAGTGTCGACTCCCCAAAACCATAAAACTGACTTTAATTGCCACCACGTGACTGTTTTATGGCCAGTGAGCCTATCTGCAGTCTCAGTCCGAGTGAATTTTACGATCTAATTCGTGGACCAAAATCTCATTATTTATCTTACCAGCCAATGTCACGGATTCAGAATGCTAAAGGGTCTAAAGTTTCCGCTCAAAACCCTGATTTCCAAAGAAGGAGGAAAATGAATGAATTAGAAGAGTGCGGGACACTGGGCGTGGACGCACACTCTTATTGAGAAGTTGGCAAGGGGACCATAAGTGCCCTTTTTGAAAGAAGCAGAGATTGGTGCGTCACATACCTGTTGATTCAACAGTGTTGAACAACTCAAATTTTTGAAGAAAAAAATCGCTAAATTAAATTGCTCTGAAGGACCTAGAATTGTGGAATATTTACTTATTTTCAGTTTTACATGACCGATGCTTAACCTTTAATAATTACTAATAACCAAATAATAATTATTAAATTGTTGTATGGTACATTTCACGTTCATATAAACAACTTTCGCTTGCACAAAACACGTTTGGGTGGAACAAACCTCACAAAACGATTTAATATTGTAATTAAAAACTTTATTGTTTTTAACATAGCATTTATTGTTGGTAATACTGTTTCTGTACTTCCTTATTGATACATTTTCACAAGAAGGTAAATTAAATAAATAATTTGAGTGACACATCTGCAAACATTTAAAAACCTAAAACATACAAACATGTTCAAATTGAAAAATGTGTACGAAACTGAGTGGAACGTCTATCAATACACAGCGATGACAGAACAACACGAACAAAACAGTTCTACTTCAGTTTGACAAATAAAATACAATCGATATTTCATACCAAGTTTAAATAAATAACCTATAAAATACATCAATTCATATTTACAAACCTCAAGACAAACAAACGACAATTTTATTTTTTTAATTTCATATTCAAATATTTAGAGTCAAAGAATGAAATATTTTACTGATTTGCTTATCCAGTGCACTTTAGATACCTAAAGTAATTTTATTCAAAGCTGATGTATTTATTTACACATTCCTTTTACTTTTCTAAGACAATGCAAATATCTATGAACATTACATGAAAACAGGAGGAAGGTTCGTTTTTTTTTCAAGGCCGCTACACAGGGCGTTCACTTTCACATAACAAGTGGAAAGTTCTTTTATGAGATTCATCCCCTTGTGAAATACAAACTTAGAATAAGGAAACGCGCGCACGCACACACATCACACATGTACTCAAGCACTAACACATTTTATATACGTAAATATACAATATATAATTTCAAGGCCGGTATCCGCTTCCTGCAGCTGCCATATTCATACTCTTCAGTTTATTGTCCTTTTTCCATTTCATTCTGCGGTTTTGAAACCAAATTTTGATTTGTCTCTCTGAGAGACAAAGAGTGTGTGCAATCTCAATTCGTCGGCGACGTGTCAGGTATCGGTTAAAGTGGAACTCCTTCTCGAGCTCAAGTGTCTGGTAGCGTGTGTAGGCTGTCCTGGGCCTTTTCCCCTCCGGTCCGGCCAAATTATCTGTTATAAATGAGTGGGACATTTTCACTTTTATTTATTATGCAGTTTAATACACATGAAATGCACGACACAAAACGTCAACTAAACTGTAGCCTATGCATCAAACTCAACGCATGCGTGACAAGCTCTTAAGGAGAGAAAATTTAATTCAATTAATTTCCTCAAATGATCTCAAATAAATTGTAATTTATTTAATAACACAACCACTTTCTTAATTCACAATCGACCACGCAATTAATAATACAATTGCACGTTTTATAGAAAATCCATTTTAAATCAGAAACATGGAGTCAATAGACCATAGGTTGCATGCTCGGCGTGATATTTTTCGATATAAATATTCAAAATCAAAATGAAAAACTAAATGTATTTGCAATAGTCATATAAAGTAAAATGATTTACTGTAAAACTGAAAGCAGGCCGATCACACCTTACTTTAACACTTTAACACTACAAACGCAATAAAAGCAAACCCCTATGTTTGCTGTTTACCATGACTTATATGAAGTTTTCGCATCCATGGATAAATCTGCGGTGCCTCGGACACATTCTGTGAAGCTGTCTGTCCACTATCCGGTGGCTTTTCTTCCTCCACAGAGCTTGACGCTTTCGAAACGTCCTCCCGACCGAGAACCGACCCAACGCTTTTGGACGCAGAGCCAGCGGTGCTTGATAGTGAGTTTTTTAGGGCGCGGTGTGACTGCTCACTGACAGGAGAGTTGGCTAAGGATGAGCAGGGGAGATGATCAGAGGAAGGTTCAGCGCAGCTAGCAGTAACCGGCTGATTGTAGTGGGCAGGCGTCGCAGTTGGACTGTCTTTGTAGCTCTGAGTTCGTTCACCAGATGAAAGAAAGTGTCCGGGGGTGGAGTGCCCGGTGCTGAGATCCATTCCATTGTAGCCACAAGCATACCTGCCCGAATGCATGCCCGTAGAATCTCTGCATTGGCCACTAGAGTTGTGATCTCCATAGTTATGTAAGGGATAGTCCACGCCATTTGGATAGCGACCGCAAAATGAGTTCACGAAATAAGAGCTCATTGGTTGACAATTGCTCTATAATTACTTTTACTTACAACTATGGAGAGAACAATGCTGCCGTGTGAGTTTGATTTGTGTCTCTTGGTGGTTTTGAGCTTCTATTGCACCCTTGCACAATTTATGATGAATTATGGAAATGAGTGAGACACAGACTTAATGCACCCTTACGTAGGCTCCCAAATATGGGCTATGGCTTAGAATCACGTGTTTTTGTTGACCAGTCGTAAATCCTATTCTGTGACCTCCAGCGGTAAACTCAGGCGTAAGCAGGAAATCAGGGTGGAATTGTTAGGACACGGGAGCGCGCATAAACAGTTTTAGCGAACTAGCAGTTAAATAGCTTGCTAAGTGCGCCACCCTCTGGTTAGAGTCGGGACTACCTAAACCATCAGACTGGAGGCGAGCAAGCGATGGGGTCATTCAGAGGGTAACGACTCTGCGGTAGAAAAATTGTATCTGCTGAAACAATGCGCCGTGACCTGCACACTAAAACGCAAACCAGAATGCCTGATAGACTCGGTGTCACTCGAAACTAGAGATTTGAAACATAAGTCGTCAACAAGAATGAAACCCCAATACCAAAAAATATATACCCAATTAAAACGGTAGAAGGACAAGCACAATTCCTTCATTATTTATTCAAAGACTAAGCTGTGTTTAATTGGTTGTAATTTTTTTTTTATTTTGAAAATTCATTAATAAAAACATTCATGGGATGTTGCTAAACATACTTACACAAAGGTGCTAAATACCACCAAAACTAGTTCTTTGGTTCGTAATGAGGGGGGAACCTTTTTGGTGCTATACAGCACCTTAAAAATAGGTGCTATATAGTACTTTTGTCAAATGGTGCTATATAGCACCTATATTTTAAGGTGCTCTTATTGTTACTTTACCCTTTCCGCAAATAAAGCCGGCATAAGAGTTATGAGAATTAGCTATAAGAACAAGTGCTTACCAGTAGTAGTGGTGCTATATAGCACTTTAAACCCCCCAAAGAACCACTGAAAAGCACCTTTATTGTGCTTTAAAGGTTCTTTACACAGTAAAAGTGCTATATAGCACCTTAACCACCTTAAAGAACCACTGAAGAACCACTGAAGAACCTTTATGGTGCGTTTAAGGTTCTTTACACAGTAAAAGTGCTAAATAGCACCTCAACCACCGTCAAGAATTACTGAAGAACCAGTGAAGAACCTTTTTTAAGAGTGTAGTTTATCTCTTTCTTTTTTAAACTTTTAAATCGCAAGCAAAACGGCAATTATTAAAGAAAGGGTTTGCATTATTCATAATGTAATGCCTTTGCTGTTTAACAATTTGTCAATGAGTACCGCTGTTTGTTATAGTATATTATATTGTATAATAATAATAACAATGCATACATTTATACACACATACATACAAACATACTATGGAAAAGTGAGCAGCTAGGTACGTACTAAGTGCGAGGTCATTATGTCACATTAAATATGCCGAACAAAAATAGCTCAAAAATGATCTCTAACGTTATAGATTACAGAGTTGTATGCTATTCTCTATGGGTTCTGGTAATACACAAGACTATTTTTTTTGACTATGTCAATGTAAAATTTTATAAAAAAAATTAAAAGCAGCGGAGACTAATTTTCACAGAACCTCTGGTGTTAAGCTAACCTATTTCTTGACCAGCTAAAATACCTACAGAAAAAACATTAACAGAAGCACGTGGTGAAAATAAAACAAGGTATGTCACGACAAATAAGAAACAAGACATTGTTTTTTGAATGGAAACGCCTATACTGTGTGTAACCATTAAAATGTAGAAACTGTTATTAACCTCGGAATTATTGCGTATATTGCGCTTTGTACCGTTAAAGACATCTTTTAAACGTCTTGTTTTCAAACTCAACATTAATTAAAAACAAACATGTTGGGTTAGCTTGTGCAAATTAATTTAACAATGACGTCTTGAATATATTTGTTAGCACCGACCCGATAGTTCCCGTCGACCATTCTGCTTACTTGGTCTAAATGTGTCGCTCGCGTTGCTCATCATAACAGCGATCGAAGATAATCCACGCATTGTTTAAATAAATTAATTTAACTTAGACTCTCACTATCAGAAATAAAGGTACAAAAGCTAGGTAGGCCTACCTGTTCATAAGGTTGGCTAGATGTCACCATGTTACCCCAAAACGGTAGCACTTAAAAGTACAAAAGTGTATCATTTGCAAAGGTAACATACCATATGAGCGACATATGCTGTATTTATTTCTGAGTAATGTCACATATTCCAACATAGCACAGGCGATTCCATCAAATAAAACAAAGGTGATTGCATTAGATTGAGATTCAGATGATTTGAATTGCATTAGTGATTCAGATGATCTTCAAGATCTAGAAAGATGTCGTGCCTGGTTAGTCCAGGGATGGGTAAAATCGGTACTGAAGGACCAGTGTCCTGCAGAATTTAGTTACAAACCCAATCAAGCACACCTATGTAGCTTTTTGATAATCTTGAAGGCACAGATCTGTGTGCTCAGGTGTGTTTGAATTGCATTCGAGCAAAACGCAACAGGACACCGGCTCTCCAGAACCGAGTTTTCCCATCCCAGTTTGCTTGATTCAGTGAACTCAAACTATTTGCTGCCGCTAAGAAAAACATACAACTCCACCTAGTGGTGTTTTTGAAGAACTACTATTCACCTCGTCATTTGGAATTAAACATCCACCAGGCTTGAACACATAGATTAACTAAAATTCCGATGGTTCACTTTCCAGAGCTTTCAGGAAAAATTCAAAGCTTTGCTTGCTATTTAAAAGTTATCTATTCATAACGTTCTAGAGGGGAAAAAATCTATCAGAAATTTTTTCAATAATCAGAGGAGATTATTATTATTATTATTATTATTATTATTTTATTATTATTATTATTATGGAACATTATTCAAAATATCAAAGCTTTTCAAAACAAGAACCACAGTTCTTTCCTCAGAGATATAGGGGTGAAAATGGCACATAGGTATGATCCTTGCCTGATTTGCACAGACATATCAACCTATTTAAAACGTTTAGGCTAGATATTGCCATTTGACAAACTATGTTAAAAGCGCAGCAGTTATATCGTGAAGAACCAGCTGCACAACAGCAACTGCACTATCGAGAACAAACCCATTTTTAAGTCTAGTATTTTCCAAAAACATATGCAATAGGCTGCAGGACATCGGAAACAGATCGATAGTATAAGTTCACCCGAATCCGTACCTTAAGCTTGTCTGTTGGTCCACAGATGCAAGAAACAGGCGTTATTGACGACAAATGCTTAACAATCACAGCTCTTCGGAAAGCCTTTCTATCGTGCCATAGCGTGCCGCCAGTAGACCTATATTTTTTTACTGTCAGCTAATGTCCACTTTGCTGACAGCGAATATAGAATACTAGCCAACCTCAGCATTTAAAGACGAGAAATCAACAGCCAACGATCTTATGTAGAAAAGCGGAGGTAAAAGAGAGCTAGACAAAGCAAGGTCAGACGAAGAATGCAGCTCTATTTTGGGTAGGGATGCACACACATAAAAAGTTAACGTTCATGTGGTCTTAAAACACGTGACTGCCTCATAACCAATAAGAGCCAGCGGCAGCTCGTAAAGTTGTATGGCAAAGTAGTAAATTTTCATAAACAATAACAGATTTATAGGTTCTCTTGAGAAGCTGGCTGAGAAGGGGCTGGATTGCAGCCAGGCGCCATTTTACAAAGAGAAGGAGCACAGAGAAAAAAATTCGGCATTTCAACAAATTTATACTTTTTTCCTATCCGGACTTTGTTATATTGCTATTAATTAATTTTTAATGACTTACCTATACTATGTAGGCCTACAGCATATTTGAGCAGTTTTTATTTGTGTAGCCTAGTATAAATATAGGTTTATGTGAATTACTTGACAGGAACGTTCAAATATTTAATAAATGAACATTGAGTAACTAATACATTATACTGATCACAGCATTTTTCTAAATAATGTTTTGCTCTAAAACATACAGCATATATTACAAAAGGATAAAGTGAGACCATTTAGGGGTTCGCTGATCAGTCCTTTTATCATTACTGATGCAGTATATCTTAAAACAACACAACACTGTAAACAGAATCCGGTATCTCTAACAGTAGCTTAGGCTATAAATCTTGCTACACATAGAGAGAAATCAATTATGCAACCTGATATGCATATAAGATCCCCTATATTAAGACACACTGACCAATAAATGTATTACCTCACAACAAAGACGTTAAAACGTTTACGACTTCACACATGAACGAACAGCTGCATCGTCGGATTAATGGATGCAGTTATTGGACACGTCTTCAAACACCACATATACAATATAGCAGGTTGTCACAAACAAACGTTAAAGTAGCCTACCTTAAGTTCTCATCCGAAGATTGCCTACACCTCCGAGAGAGAGGTTTCCTCATGGTTGTTACATTTAATTGGAGTGGGAGTGGTCCTGAACAGAGACAGCGTCTTGTGTAGAACGAACTATTTCCACCTTTTGACGAAATGTCGTACAAAAAAGCAACATTTCTGCAAAGTGGTGAAGAGGAAGAGTGAATAACGGCTGCGTGACTGATAAATATTCCAGTTTAATTTGAATTCATATAGGTCTTCGTCTTGCTGAGTTGTTGAGCTGGAATACTTGATGTCGTTTTTACGAGCTAGAGTGATATATAATCCCATTATAGCTAGAGTTCATATTAAATCCCGCTTCACTGGCATTGGGCCCGTGAAGTCACATGATCAATCCGCAAACAGACAGCCAATAAGTATGCTTTTGCATTTTCATCAGCTTGCAAGGACAGCAGTTACTCCCATAAATTAGTCAATGGACGAAAAATATCTTAATTCTTATGAACCTAAGCATGGAAACGGAAATTTATAGAACGTACTCCGAAGTGTATTTTAAATATGTTTTCAATGCAATGATCTCTTATCAATGAAGTAAAAAATATGAAACTATGAAAAAATGCCAGATTTTATCTTATATGTTAATAGTTTGATTAAAACGTCGCACCATGAAGCGTTGAACTTTTGCCACAAGAAATTCGTTATGACTAAAACTATGCCTACTTCAAAAAGCATAAGCTCTTTAAAGTGCATTTAAACAACGCAACAAAAAAGCGCAAGCAGACTTAACGATTAAAGCAACCCATGTCTGCTTCGTAAATATTCTGCCATGTCTGTTATATTTCACAAAGTAAAGCTATTCCTTTGCCGTCACTTTCCAAACTTGAATGCTGGGTTTTCAAACAAGGATCCGTGTTTTATATAGGCCAATACTGATCACATGCATGTGTACTGAGAGTGCTTTTTAAAAAAAAATTAAAAAGGTGCTCCTCCGAAGTTTTAAATTTCTTTTAGTTTTTTATTTGAAGTTGTTCTCTTCTATTTTTTCCAGTGAATGTTATGGTTATTGTATGCCTTTATTAGCTGCCAAGTAAATATTTTCGTAACCTGTTGGGCAATATAACGTAAACCTAATTGGGCTTCACACAATTTAAGATTGTTATACACATGGTCGGTATACATATTGTTATTTTAGTCAAATGTGTTTTGTAAAAATGAAATCATTACGATGTTATCTGACGATGGTTTGCCAGAAGTATGCAATTATTAAAATAGGTAAACGTATAAGGAACTACGTCTTCTTTACTAACTATTAATTAAAAGAGATTAGGCTTTTATAAGACGGCACGACTAATGTTCATTATTCTCACTCATTGTACAATTGTATGTGGTTGTTATTATTATTATTATTATTTAATAAACATATACATGAAAGTACAGAAAGCAACTTTTATTTGGTTTGTAATTTATCAAACAAAAAGCAAAAGTTTAAAAAAAAAAAGAAGCTATTGTAAATACTGAAAACAAGTCGCAATTATGAGGTTTTGCTGACATCAAGTGGTCAGAGAGTGTAGCAATGCCAGCCTGATCGTTGGCAATGCAGACAATGTTAAATAAGTAGTTTAATTGTGTTTGGACATCCACGATTACAGCAAATAATATCTGCAAGTGAAACCAAGAATATTAAATAATTTAAAAAAATAAAATTATAGTTTTTTTAGACTATTTTGTTTGTGGAGAATTTGACCGACGCCTGCATTTCACCGTCTAAGTCTAGGGCTTCGTACGAAAAGCTCTGTGTAATCAGAGTGCAATAAAACTAGATTATTTCCGCTGGCTTTTTGTTCTGAAAGCCAGGGTGACTGAAGAAAAACACCTCTCCAAATGGGTGTTGGGCATCTGGAAACGGCCTAATTGTGTCTGGACAGCCATAAAGCTATTGAAAACGGAATGCCAATGTCTGTTGCCGTGTCTGCGATTCTGCCTTTTCTCTTTGAAGTCAAAATCCATCAGCGAAACCCGTTTTCACTTTTGCCTCTGTTAGACTACTCAGTAGGACTTATAAATCAATAGGACAATATAAAACATATTCATATTTGCATTGTAAGGTTGGTTTAAGTACAATCTGAAATAACACTCCTAACCCCCGTAAAGCTAAAATGACAAATCTTTCGTTTCAACTCCACAGAATCATGTACACGTGGTGAATTTTTCACTGGCCCCAGCTGTCGACTTTCATAATATCTGTTGTGTTACGTTTTCTCGCCTCGCAGCGCTTTGCACACCATAAACGGTTATAGCAGTAATTGTCTTTTATGGCTGCATGCAGCTAACAATCTCATCTACCAGACCCGTATACAGCCCTGCTGCACTCCGAGTTCAAACTCGCTCATATAGTCTCGCTTTGGAACACATTCCTCAAGAACTGATGGCCTACACACACACACACACACACACACACACACACACACACACACACACA
>CAIGQQ010004210.1:2493492-2514202 GCA_903798035.1 Danio albolineatus
ATAGATAGATAGATAGATAGATAGATAGATAGATAGATAGATAGATATGTGTATGTGTTTTAGTAAAAAATGGTTACAGAAATGGCAATGATAATAAATAACAAATCGATAATAAATAAACAAACATTACGTTTCTTAACTAATATATTGCATAGGCGTGTAAACAATTATTATCATTATTATTATTATTATTATTATTATTATTATTATTATTATTATTATTATTATTGTTATTATTATTAAATCTCACATGAATTACCAGACATAAAAAGCATGTTACTCTGTCTGTTGTAAGCAATCCTGTCAAATCCCTGCTCGTACTAAAATTAAAGTTAAAAATGTCCAATCTTTTAGTCTTTTCATGGCCAATTTCAATTCCAAGCACGTGAATTTCACAGTTTATAAGTAGTCTAGATTTTGTTGGGGAAATCTCAGGTCCTCCATAAAACTTATACGCTTATAAAACAGCAAATAAAATTTTAACAGGAGCGCGCAAGATTGCAAACTCTCGCATGACAGTCTTGTTGAGCTCGTACTTACTGTTCGCACCACTATTTTTTTCTTCATTGTTTCCGGAAGATTCGGGGCTACTGGTCTCCTGTCGCTCCTTTCCCTCGGGCTGCTGCTCCGGTGCGGGCGCTGGTGTCGGCTGTTTGCTGGAGTGCATTTTATCCCTTGCTGAATAGTCGTTGTTTACTACACTGTCCGAGCCTCCGTAGGCGGTGTCAAAAAACTGGTCAAATGCTTGAGGAAGCACACCATTTCTTCCAACGTTGCCGTAAAAATTGGACGCAGATGTCGTGTTCGATGTAGAATGATAATACGCAGATGCATTATTCTTGGGGAACATTTCTCCAACAGTCGTTGCCGCTGGTAAACACTCCCTGTGGACTAATTCCTCCGACGGATAACAATGTGCCAGTGGACCCCGGTGAGGCCATTTAGTGGACGGGTCAATTGCATAATCCCGGAATGTAACCTCCCTGACATGCTGTACCTGAGGCAGGTTGGACGGGTAAGGGTAGGAGACGGGGCGAGAAGACGGGCTTTGGGATAGGAAAGAGGGCAGAGTGGAAAAATCAGCCCCCGGAACGTAATACGTACAGCTGGGCAGATACATGTTGGAGCCAACAGAAACCCTCTCGTCAAAATCCATAATTGTACCAGCGTAGTTTCTAGCTTGGACTAGCGAGACCTATACGCAACGCCCACAACATTGCTCTCATTTGTGCGTGCCTTTTAGCTGCGTTGTAGGGGTATCCGCGAGGCAGAAATTTTGAGACGTAGGATGACGTGGAAATCCATCTCTATCCAGGGTCACGTGATTATGTAAAGAAATTGACAGTCTCTTACTCATTCGGGTTAGGCCTATATATTGACGGCATGGCTATCAGTAGCAAATCCAAACGGCGCAACGCAAAATTCAGATTAAGTTACGAATTAATTTCTAATGTCTGTGATGTGTATACTCATTTGTTTAAACCATAGACAATCAGAACTGTGTTCGATTAACAGATTTTTATAATTAATTTTTATCATGAACAATACGCTTTGATTATTGTTTTTCAAGGTAAAAGTATTGCAGTCTACTTTTAAACTTCGGAACAGCATGTTTGTGACTTACATAAGAAGCGATCAGGACTTATCAAAAAACCGCAACTAAGTGTGTTGGTACAAAACAGGCCACTGGTATGATACATTTGCATTTCTGTAATACAGACTTCCCACAAAACACAACATTTATAAATGTATACATTGTACATATATTTCAAACATATATTTTTTGTCGTCAAGACAAGTTATTTGAAGAAAAAAGAGAGCTCTGATACCATGGGATAGCGCCGTTTAGAATTGAATGGAAATCTCAACGCATGATTACGGCTGTTTCTCTCTTCATTTTTGCAAAACTAAATAATTCCAAGTACAATTTAGGATGAAAAACTAGATTCAGATAGCGTTTACCTCAGAGTTCATTTTAGAGCGTTTAATATTTGGGCATATAGCCCATTTTTGACATAAGTCTACTAATTAAATATAACATTTCGTTAACATCATTTAGCAAATTAACAGTGGTCATCTGTTAGTGCATATCTATATATCACAACTAAGAAATTATGGAATATTCTGAAAATTGTTGTGCTCGATCTTATTTGCCCTATTTTTTAACAATCACATGAAAGATCTTCTTGGACTCTAAGCACCATAACGAACATAGTTTTGACTTTCGAGAATAAACGAGCCTAACCGTGAGAAGTTTAACCGTGAGAAACCTGGATTTGGTCGGTAAAGGCCTCACTTTTCCACAACGCATAACCCTTAATCCCCTTGTGCCAAATGCCTCAAAGGATCTGAGGGAGGTGAGTAACATGAACCTAATTTAGTGCAAATTTCATATTGTTTGCAGCGTGTGCTTGTCGGGATTCGGGAATATAAAGTATTCTGATTATACGATGCCAAGTAATTGGTTTTCCGCAATAAATATAAGAATAATAAACGCCAAAACCACCGGACCTAAGACAGACGCTCCGCCTCTTCGTCAGCTCATGACAAATTCCGCGCCGCGTGCAGGAAAGTTTTCAGCAGTAATTTGTGGCCTGAGTGCAACGAAAACCTGCAATGGAGAGATGTTGATGCAATCTGCGGGACCATAACAGAACATAACAGAACGAGTATGTTCAATCAGGACGAACGGGTAGGGAGCAGCTTTGTTGTGGAGTCATTGTAATACAGGTAAATCAGACATTTTTTTCTGTATTCTATCAAGTAAGTAGCAGCTTTGTTGCGGAGTCATTGAGATTCAGATTAAGTTAATGTTGATTTAGTTAAAAAATAGTTTTAACAGAAAAACAAGTTTAAAAGAACAATAAGCTAATAAATTCCTATAATGTCAAATAAAACAGTATACTTTATAGTTTATGTGGGACTATGAGATTGCATCATATGACCATATTATTTAACATAATGAAATAACATAATTTTGTTTCTCTATTGGTTTTGTCTTCAGTGTATCTTCGTCTAGTCTGATGTTGCGTCCAGCACCCCCTTCCTCCGTCAGGGTTACCGCACACACTTGGCTGTGCGGTCGACTTCAAGTTCGGGGAGGGGGACGGGCTACCGCCCACCGCGCAAGTCTGAAAAAGAGAATGAACAACAAACGCCACGCAAGCCATTCTATGCCCCGGATGGAGTTTCACAAAGTCGCTTTAACATCAGGGAAATTTACTAAGGAACGACAGAAAGCAGCGTAGTAGGAACCTGGGGGGGGAAACAACAACGAAACCTCTTATCAGCATATTATAGCCTGCATTGCCTTTCTCTTATTTGCCGTTTTAAAGGAGTTCACCTTAAGCATACAAGAAAAACAATTATTTAAACATTTGATTTAAAAAATATTGACCAAACCAAAAGTATATTGACCTACAGGAAATGAGAGCTATGAATATCTTTCTTTAATCTTAGCTATTCACGAATTTCATTCATTTTCTATTCATTTTCAAAAGCCCTTTTATAATTAAAAAAATGAATGCTCAGGCAGAGAACTATTCGTCTGAATTTACAGAGACAAATTACATTACAAATCATATTAAGTATTTGCATAGTTATGAGCTAAATGAACTAAATCCACAGGAAAATTTAAAAAAATGTCGAGTAAATAATGAACGCATTTAACAAGAATAATAATAATTTTTTCTTATCCTCACGTGGTGCTGAAAATATGTAATTTTGCGCTCGTCTCTGTACATTTCAAAAGACGACAAACAGCAGAAAACGGATGGTAATGATTCCAGAACGTTCGAACTTACTTTAAATTGGCTAATTGAGTAGCGCAAGATGGCAAGTATAGCCATCATTAATTTCTTTATACAGATACTTGGGAAGGGAAACACTGGGAAAAAATGTTTAGGCTAAATGCTATTTTAAACATTAATTTTCTCTAAAAAAAGGCATTTAAAATGCACGACGATTCAAAAACTGAAAAAATTGACTTTTAAAAAATATTTACACATCATAATATCATTACTACTACTACTACTACTACTACTACTACTACTACTACAACTACTACTACTACTACTACTACTACTAATAATAATAATAACAATAATAAACAGATACACGTTTTTAAGATATGGTACATTTGAAAAACGTTTTGAACTTTTAAAACCAATTGTGCTTAGAATGTTCAGGTTATTTTTTCATTAGAACAAAATCAGTTAGTGTTTTGCCGCATTGAGGATACACATTTTCTGGGTCGTTTGGAATATGGTGATGGAATAGTTTGTTTGAATGTCTGAATTTGGATTTAAATGATTAAACAACGAGCTTTGCTAAACATTTGTATTCATCTATGTCTACATTCTACACCATTAGAAGCGTGTTGTTCACACTTCAGCAGTAGAATTATTGGAGCGTAGGGTGGTTTGAAATGCAGCAAAACAATGAGAACGAATCTGGCGGAAAAATACTTTGCGACAAGAACTTATATATCAAACACTATATAATCCGAAACAGTTATTAAATGCAATCTACATACTTTTTTTTTGAAAAATGGGCTAAATCAGACGTAGACTTGAGTTATTGTGACTGTGGCATTGGCTTTCATTGTCTAGACGACCACCATGAGCAGTAATCCCACCTAATGGCGCACAAAGGAAACCTGAGAGGAAAGCCGGCATTTTACCAGTCATTGAAAAAATTGTCTATTACGAAAATTAACGTGTGTTTTTATAACGTTTGTGTTATATATAACACGAAAGTCGATCATGCTAACCACAAATTAAATGTGGTTAATTTTCGTAAGGGGCAATCAGTCTCACAGCATATTCCGACATTTTGATTAAAGTACTAGTCAAACCTGGTTTTAGTCTAAATAAACTTTTTAAAAAGTACATTTATTGGCATCGATTTTTCCACGAAGAGCCGTTAACATTTTTAGATTTAATATTTTTTGAGATTGTAAAACAATATGCAATAGTTTTATTTTTCTTTATTTGTTAAAAAGAGAAAAATAATAATCGATCAATTGTCTTTTATAATTTAATTTCGTCTTTTATTTCGTCTTTTAAAAAATTGTCTTTTATAAAATGCTTTTTTTAAAATTAAGTTTTAAAATAAATTTCATAAGTAATTTTCTTGTTTTTCAATAAGGATGTAAAAGGAGTTTCTAATAAATCACATTTTAACACATTGCTATTTACTTATACTAGCTTATTTTTAACAAGTTGTCTTTAATAAATAATACGTAGCCTAGTGAATGTTTACAAACGGACCACAAAGGAAAACGGAATCGAGAGACATGCTATTTTTTTATCCACAGAAAATATTTAGATGGTGTTCAACTTCTCTACTGTAGATGGCGCCAGAAACTAGATTTACTAATGACTAAAGGACTCGCCAGTGGTTCAACTGCATGCGAGCACTTGAAACGCATGTTGACGTTAAACGTGAGACTGGAACGCATATGCACTTATTCACGATCAACGGTTATATGTGGCATATAAGGCTACACTTGTTACAGTAGCCCAAGCATTTAGCCTAAGGGAAATATATATTAAAATGAACATCGATGCAATAAATAATCCGAAAAAATGAAAATAATAATAATATGAATAGTAATATCAACAACAACAACAATAATAATAATAATACTATTACTGCTTGAAATGGGCGGACTGAATTTGATAGACTGATTAGATGCAATTTATGGCGATTAGGCTGGTTCTAACACTAGCATTTTCCACCCCCAAAATGGAAAATTACTTTGAAAAATGTTGCCAATCATGAATCGAACAAATTAGGACTTTTTATTAGGTATTCTTGTTAAATCACCTTACGGACTATGTGATGACTTTTGCAATGAGCAGAATTGGAAGTTTATCGTCATTAAAACCATTTTCTGTTCAATTTAGTCGACCATAAAATGTAATTTAATTAATAGCCAACCACATTTTTTCAATATAGCTGTAAAACAAACGATTAATATTTACATGCATGTTCATATGCGTCTGGCTATTACTTGTCAAGTACAAGAACAAACAGATGTATTTAAAAATGTATCTAATAAAAAAGATTAACCAGCGATGGAACTTGTTCATGTTTGACTCAAAAGTTGGTTGAAACAACCCAGCAAAACTTAGAGTGTATTATTTCACCTATTTCAATAACTTAAACTTAATTTTAATAACTTGATATTTGTCCCACATTCTTTCTAAGTCAATTAATAGTGTGCAACTTAAAGATTTAACGTGACGACGATGTGCAATCGTACAATTAAATATCGCTTAATTTCCGTGTCCGAGATAATATAACCGAATTCAAACGTATTAAAATGAAAAAGGGAACATTTTGATTAATGAAACAATTAAGAACTTCGTTCGTTAGCTTCTTATTTGCTAAATTTTAGCTATTTGTTAATTTTTAAAATCATTTACCAATAATTTTTTTTTTGCGGAAATACATGTCCAAACAAGCAAAACTAAACTGAGTAAGTATTACATCAAAACGCAGATCATTATGTGAGCTTCAGTATATACAATCGTATATTGTTATTCTTTATTATATTAATCAAGACCAAGGCCTACTGCTTCACTTACAAACGTACATCAGAAGATGGCGCAATTGATCTATCATATGGCTTAGGTAGTCACACTGTTATACATCGCTTAAATCCAAACGCACGATTTCTTGTTATGGCCTATGGACAAGGTTACAAAAATGTAAATTTATTCACGAATAAATTCGTCTTTTACAGATCATAAAGTTTTGGACACAATCCAAAAGGTCAATTACTTGCTTGTATCAATTGCTCTATTTAAAGATAACTTAGTCGTTTCTTTTCAATGCACTTTAAGATTGTTTTTGTTGTGGTTTGTTTCAGTTTCAATGGTTGATTTTGTCATGTGGTTTGCTGTTGAAAAAAAGAAGTTTAGAAATTACTACGTTGCCATTCTTTTTAAAATGAGAGTTTATTAAGAGGGATTTTGCAAACACTATACAACGACAAAAACAAACACTCACTCTTTAACAGTAACAGCCATTTTATAGTGCTCACAGCCCATTTTTGCACAACTATAACCAAGTATTGTACATGTGACTGATGAACTTCAGACTCCACACCCCATATTCCACGAAATTTCATGAACTTGAATTTCAAGCAAAGGATAATTTTAATTATAATCGATCATGGGGGTGGTGAAATAAACAAACCGTACCACACCGTGAAGAGTTTAGTTTTACCATTTACATATCCAATGTATTTTTTATCATTAGATATTTTGTTGAGCAGTGACTAAATCTCATCAAACAATATCTTTTGGCCCTTTTTGTCCTGAGTGGGGAAAATGGGCACGCACTGAAGCGCAGAGATGACGCACCGCGTCACCATCAACCCTGTCCGATCCAAAGTGGCCACTTCAAATGCAGTAGTCCAAGGAAACGCATATTCGTTAAAACGTCTATACTTTCATAGCTCTCTCTGTGTATGTGTGTAGGGGCATCACTGTTAAAAATAGTTTCCTTATATTTACACAGAGCTAAGCTAACTGCTACTTTTTAATTTGTTGACAACTTTTTTCTCCTTTACCCGTCGGTTCTGGAACCAGATAGTGACCTGTCGTTCAGATAGGTTGGTCTGAGCGGATATCCGTCTGCGTTTGTCCTTGGTGATAAACTTGTTAGCGGCATACTCCCGTTCAAGCTCCTTCAGCTGCACCTTGGTATATGGAACACGTTTCTTCCTTCCGCGGCGGAAAGAGTTGCCGTCTGCTCCTCCATGAGGTACTGACTCTAGAGAATTAATTATAACAGAGTATTAAACAGGCTTAATGGTAAATACACATATCTGCACACTTTGTTATTGATGTGTATTTTTTTCCTTTTTGCAATAAAATAAACTTAACCTACCTGGTATAGACGACTTCCACACGTTTCCCGTTTGTTGCTGCTCTTTGGTGCAGTAGACCTGTCCGTTCCATCCACTGGTTGTGATTGCCCACGGTTGGTAACTCTCCATCGGCAGTAAAGACTCATGTCGGGGCTCCGCAGGCCCGCTTATTGCCTGGACTACTGGAACATCCAGATAGCTCGGAACTGGTTGATATGGACTTGAGGTGTAGCTTGAGTACAAGGCAAATTCCTTGGCGCGTGAGCTGGTATAATCTTCGCCTGTAGAAGCTGATGTGTCCATGTATTTTTCTCCGTAAGGTGAGCCAGAGGCGGGGGACTGGGCGCATGTCTTCACACCTCCACCGACCCCATGGTGGTGGGACATTCGGCAAGGATAGTATCCACCGCCACTGAAATATCCATAGGAAATAGAAGCGCTGGCTGAACCTTGAACGGCTGAGCAGGGGCTGCATTGCTTTCCAGACTCACCCGCTGCAGCTGCAGCCACTTCGCTGGACGGATAAGTAGCACTGGGTGCAAGAGAGGCAGGGTGAGACATCAAATTCCTGCACGGGCTTGGCGAGAAGTTACCTCCCGTGAACCCTTCCATATTTTTGCCGGTGTCGTCTAAACCGCCACCGTTATCATAGAGAAACATGACCGGGTCAATCCAGCGCGGGCGGAGAAGTAGTGACGTTGTCATAGCCCGTCGGACATTGAGACGTATGGCTCTTTTTTGTGAAGCCCAGACACTGAAAAGGGGGAGACAGTTGACTCTGACGCACCCTTCGTACATCCAGAATCACGTCTCGATTGGCTCAAAATGGGTCATGTGATATGTAAAATAGGACAATAATCAACTCAAGTGCTAACACTTAAACCGAACAAAAATGCAGTGATGTGAGATAATTATCTGTCGAAGGATGTCACCCGTTTCAAATTTCTCCAAAATATGATAGATTCATGAGTGTAAAAACGGAAAATGGCGAATCCAGCTATGTTCCTTCAGGACATTTAATCTTTTTACCGAATTATGAATACAAATTATGTATTACTGTTGTGTTATGTTGTTTTAAATAGCCATGGGTAGGTATATACATTGAACGATTTTGTAAGTATTTGTAAGCGCTAGTAATCATCCCAGTTAATTGTGCACATATTCAAATGTCTGACAGCCTTTGTTGCCTCTGTGTAGACTTGGTTGCCAATCAAACAATTTAAGTATTATAGCGTCAAAAAATACGTTAAATTTTTTTAAACGTAAAAATTGTGCCCAGTAATTTAAACGAAAAAAATGTTGTACATTTTATATTATTTGAACAATCTCAAGTAGCTATTGCCTATTCATTCAACCAACGTCTCCTGATGCAACTACGTGTGAAATAAAGCCAGGTACAGATAACAAACTACATCTACAGGTTATTTATCTGTTGCAAGTAACAGTAGTTAAGAAATGTACCATTTTTTAAACGTGGCATGAAGTCCTGCTGTGATGGCTTCCGTTTTGTTTACAAAATGCAAAGACAGAGAACACCCCCTGTATTCGTCTGTGTTTTACGTGCGAGGCTGACGCGTCTGCAGGCCAAGGTCAAGTTGAAAGTTGCCGTCTTGCCGCGACACAGTGCCTGTTGGCCTATTCAGACTTTGATGGCCAGTCTAAAAGCTTGTTTGTTGAGAAATCGGTGTAAATAGATGTAGCTTTAATTTAATATGGTTTCCTTTAGATTTGGTATTTTAACAGTTCAACGAAAAGCATATATATATATATATATATATATATATAGGTGACAATTGAAAAGTCTCAAACTAAATTGTCTTGTGTGTGCTCATTCAGAAAAAAATATATTTGGTTCTCAGGTTGCATAAAAAAGCCTAAATTATCCTTCAGAATTTAAAAAAACAACAACCCTTTATTGAATGCAATTTTACGTCGTTGATTATACTTCTTAAAACGGAAAAATAAAAAGAAATTGTCCAAAAATCTATAAAAATGTTTTTTAAGCGTAATATTTTAATTAATTTATACTCGTGCGTAAACAACGCCATTTTGTTTCCGTAGTAGCTCCAATATTAAGCATGTGCTGATAGAAAACATTTGAGTTTGTATGTGTGTATATATACATATATAAAATTAATTCACACATATAATGTGTATTTTCTAATGCGTTTACTACTAATCATATGATGACAATGCAGTGATAAAAAAAAAATTAAAAGTGAAGGCATCTGTTGCCTTTATTGGACAACGTTTAACCCCTAACACCACAACAGCCTGCAGAATACTCATCATGACCAACTATGAATTGGAAAAAAACAAAAAGTAACCATTTTGCACAGCTAAGTTATTACGTATTATTAATAATATTACTACAACTATTATAACTATTTTGATGATTATTATTATTATTTATTATTATAATTATTTTTATTTTATTTTATTTTTGTTTATTTATTTTTTCTTTTCTTTTTGAGGAAAATAGTAATGACGCCAAATAGTAGCCTATTGTGAGCTATTGGGAAAGCAAAACTGCGTCCGTACCGCGTAATAACTGTTTTCTGTGTGCAACAGTATAATGTTTGATGGAAAACAATGATGTTGGACACGATTGTGACAGTCAAATCTACTCCCGCAAAGTTTTGATTATCCTCTTTAGTCAACAACAAGTCGAAAATATGCACTCAACAACACTGCAAAAATAAAAAGGTATTATCATAAAATACTTTGTTCAGCATACCACATATCATCAAAATAACAAAATAATTGCCTAAATTAATTTCAATATCTGGGTGTAAATGCACGGTCCATGCACGGTAAACATGAACTATTAAAACTTATCTTAAATAACAGTGTATTGACATTTGCAGTTTTGTTTATTGTTTTTAAAATCTAAACATGCTACACACGTTGTTTAAATATTTTGTAATAATAGCGTTTTAACGAAAGTATCAAACAAAATAAACAATATATTATGAGCATCTTTTCTGAGTATAATCAATAGGGCAAAATTAATTAAAATGTATTTATCCAACTTAAGAATTAAATGAACAGTACAATTTTAAAAACGTTGGAATTTATTTATTTTGAACCATGTCTTAAACAAAAAAGACAATGAGAAATTATTCTGTATGTTTGCTTCAAGCCAAAGACATTAAAGATAACACGTCGATAAAGTAGTACATTTATCATTGACAAAATAGTTTCCTTCGATTTACTTGTTTTCAATAATAATATCGACTAATAACACTTCTGTAAAACGCATTTATTTTGTTTAGCGTTTATTCGTATTTATTTTTTGACAAAAAAATAACACAATTAGCGTTTACGTAGAATTATTTATCAAATTCAAGTTCACAGAACAATCAAAATACTTAAGACTGTACTCACTCTTAGAAATAAAGATACGAGAGCTGTCATCGGGGCGTGCCTTTTTAAAGGCACACATTTAACTTAAAACGTCTACATTGCCTCAAATGTTTATGTTGTTAGTACCACAAGATTAAAGAAGAACCTATTTGTATTTTTAGGTACTAATATGGGCTAATATACACTGAAGTACCAGCTACCAATTTGTACCCTTTAGGTATAAATATGTATCTTTTTGAAAAGGTACTCCCCAGTGACAGCTTTCTTATATCTATATTTCTGGGAGAAACTGGATTTCACGCACAAAAAGACCACTAACATTATGTTTAAATTTGCGCAGCCTCCCAATAAATGGAAAGCAATAAATGGAAACCATTGTGCCTGTGTTTTGACATCTTACTATTACAGTCACCATTCTTTAGTTGGCCGCTGGGTACTTGCAGTCAGATAAGACGTACATAATGTTTTATATTTATATACTTTAATAGGATATTGTTACAATATATTTTATATAATATATTTAATATATTTAAGTAAATATTCATTGCAACTTTTAAAATGTAAATGTGTAACTGTAGTACTAAATTCCATGCGTATCATGGTCAAGTTCAAGTTGGTCATATAAACCTCTAGTGGATGTTTGTAAGCACCACGGGCAAATCTGGTGCAGCCAACGTGCGACAGATAATTATATTTACCTTGTTAATCAAGAAAGAAAACACTTGCACAAAGCGATGCATGCTGATCGGTCTGTCATTGCAGGCATCAACTGGCCACGAGGAGCCAGCTGGGAGAATTCCACCAAACGACTTTTTTAATAGGCAAACAATTGATGGTAGCGGTTCACATCTTGAAGGTGAATGTAAAAAAACAACAACAACAACAACAACAACAACAAAAAAACAAACAAACAAAAAACACAGTTAAGCAAGCTTGATGGGAATAACCTTTACATTTTGGGAATACATCACAAAAAGTAGTAGTATAATAGTAGTAGTAACACATAATTTGCTGACATAAGAGGAAATGTCTAATAACGAAAGCAATTTCTGTTAAACTTTCTATGCAAAAACATTTTTTGAGTACCTTGTCATGCACGGTTCTCAAAATAGTATAGTGTGAGAAATCTATGCAACAAATATGCAGTATTCAAACCATTCAGCTTCAAACACATCAAACACAGAATATTATGAAATTGCATGTTTGTGCAAAGAATTTAAAACCTTGGTTGCCCAAAAAGTCAAGGATGCAGCAAATAAGCCTGTTTTCCAAGGGTGTATTACAAATATATGATTGTTTAAAGTTCAAGGACGCCTGCAAGGACCGCCCACAAAAAGGTTTATTAGTTGGGCTGGAATGTATACAAAAAGAGTTACAGGGTGAATGAAAATCAGGGTTTATGTTTTTGAGCCATAGTATTTGCAAAAAATGTAAAATGTCACAGGAACCAAAAACTGAGCGCAACCTTTTCAACCTAGAATTGTGGAGACCTTGCTATTGAAATGGCTTGCAGTTCGATCAAACCCGATAGGGCTCAATGCTGTAAAAAAAAAAAAAAAGTTCATTCAACGTAAACTAATTTGTTATCTTTTTGCTTTGACTCAGTTTTATTTAGAAGTAAAGTTTCATTTACTTAATAAATATTCTAAACTAAGTATTTTACTCTTAAAAAGTTTAGTTAATAGTTAAATAGTTGACCCAGCTAGTTATTTTAAGTAACCGGGAATTGCTAAATTTAGTTTTAAGTTAAATTACGTTTTAACTTATCAGCACACTGTAAAAATGACAAAAAGACCAAGGCAGTAAATGTTTTTATGATGATCTAACTTATCACAATAAGTTTATCAGGTTTCAGGTTTTCTATGTTTTACAAAGTTTAACTTGATAATTAGTTGATTGATGCTATTTGAAATGACTAGAAAAGTTAGCTGCAAGATTTTTTTTATACAGTGCATTAACATTCCATTTTTAAAAAAATCCATCAAATTTACGGTAAGAAATTGAGAACTGAAGTAATTTTGCTAAAAAAATATATAAAAGAAACATAAAAAAATCATAATCTTATCGTAAAATTCAGTATTTCATATAGTGTTCTACACTAATGTTTTGAAGTACTAACATCTGCTCATCATTTTTCATACAGACAAAAACAAATAAGCATGTGAGAATAAGCAATCAGTAATCTTCACAAAGAACTTTTCCAACAAGCCTAAACACATACTTAATGTATAGAAGACACTCCGTCATTTGCACAGCTAAACACCAAATATCACACATTAGGACACATTACTTGTTAGGACAAACTCAACTCAGCATGTTTTTAAGTTGAGGTGACAAACACTCTGTAGTTAGGTCAACTTACAGACTAGTTGAAACAGTAAAACTTTACTGAACAGTAAAATGTTTAGTTGAATTTACAAATTCAGAAACTGCAAGTTGTTTTCAATATTATGTTGAAACAACTGAAATGTGACAGCGAAGGTCTATTCAAAATCCACCTGATGGATTGTTTGGTGATGTTTAGTAAAAGTTTAAACAGACTAACTGCAAATTTGTCAGTCTTACATGGGAAGTGAAACACAAGCATTGATGTCTGCTTGATAATATTTGTCTGTTTACCATATATGGGACGGAAAATGATCTACAGACATCTGTCTTCATTGCTTAAAACATGTTCTTATTTCCGTGTGATTAGTTTGTCTTAATTACTTATTAAGTGCAATTATACAATTATTAAGTATTGCTTTTACGTAGCACCATAATTTAGGCCATTTAACTTTAATTGTTTATTACATTTTACAAGTTCTCGTAATAAACAGTTAGGCTTCATTTCTTGTAGAAATACAAACGTGCCGTTTTCTGTCTTTTTGTAACTGAAGAAAACTAACAGTGAACAAAGTGTGTGTGGTGAGAGAGAAAGAGAGAGACTTTTGTAGTGCTTTTATTTTTTCTAACAGGCGAGGGCGCACGAGGACAGCTTTGATGGTTCAGAGACGCTTCACATCTTTTTTTTTTTTTTTTAGAAGCTTCACGTCATGGCCACACAAATCGAGAGTATGGCGTCATTCAACAACATGCGTGCCCAATACACTCTGAGCGGTTTTGTGTCGAAGGTCTTGTAAAATATCCCCGGATGATCTTTTAATGCTACAGTTTTTCTAAAACATTTCACCTCAATCTGATATGGACTACTTGCTCTAGACAAATAACAGCGTGTAATTATATTTTAATGATAACATGAAAATGCAACATCTGTGCTCGTTTTCAGAGAGATTGGTTTGCGTGTAGCCTAATTACCTGTAGGTTATGATTATATTGTTGAATCTGTGGTGCATATGTATTAAGTGCGGCTATAAGGAAAAGCCAGTTGTTGCCGTAGCTGGCTATATTACGCCACCAAAAAATGCTTAAACATCCTGAAGCCATGTTCTTTAAATCTATTAAACTTCATCACGGCTTGTTGCATTTTTACTGGCTGAAACATCAAAGAAAAAAAGACGGCCTGCTCCCTAAAATCAAGCAGTGAGCTAGTTTGTCTTTGCATATGCTAGGCCTATATCTTACCCGACAGACTTGTCTCCTGGAGCCCCAAGCTCATAATAAGCCTTACTGTCATTAAAGTGTTGATTTTGTCAACGACCAAGAGACAAAACAGAATTTGGAACTTTGCCCCTTTCAGTCTGCAATTTTGTTAAAAAAAGAACTTTAAACAATCATGTTTCATGTACAAACAAACAAGAAAATGAAATGTTTAAATAATTCCGTCATATCTAAGATTAATAACGAAAACGCTTTCAATGCCATTTACAACAAATAGCTTACAACAACAACATTGATATACAGGGAGGGAGGAAATAACATTTCCATATTTGAATGCGGAGGATTTGAAGACGAGCATTATGTTAAATAATGGAAACCAACATGAATCGTGCTATTGAGCAATAACTGTAGTGATTTAATAATTGTAACTACTGGCTAAATTGAAACATATTCTAGAAATGTACTGGACAGCTGCCTCCCGCCAGCAGGCAGTGAGATTATATGCATTGTTGGCGAGGCTCAAACAAATCTAATTAAATGTCAAATAGCCTGTTATTCTTACTCCTGGCCACGAGGACCTGACCTTTTTGCACTTTACTTGACATCACTTTGAAAGATCGAGTTAGGGCGGGAGAAAGGGAGGAGAGCGTGACTGAGATGATGCGTTGAAGAAAGATGGAACTTGTACACTTCAAATTACGCCGATGGCGGAGAGACAGCCCTCCTCATCTTTGGAATATTCCTATTCAGTTTGACGTCTTTCAACGCGCACTGCCTGTGTTGGTCGGCGAAGAACACGTGCTAATATATTCCGAAAGGCTGCCATTATGACTTCTTCCTATCCAAATGGGCTCAAGACAGAGAGATAATAGATAGAGTTTGACAATATCTTCGTTCTATCACATTATTCAAACCTTGACTGCCCTCGTTAATGGACATCAGTTTTTCCCTTTCCATCAAAAAGCCCTCAACCATTCTTTCTTCTCCTATGTGTTACTTAGTTTCTGTGAAACAAAATACTCTTGACAAGATTATATGAATTTTAATTATCAAATAGAAAAGAAGCAAATTAGGAAATTATTACATTTCTAAAGGAGAAACATAAGAACCAAATTAATAAAAAAAATTGTTTGATTACTGTCCCACAATTAAAAAGTGCAGTCTTGTAAAACGGACAACAAATAAAAATTCGTTGTCGCATATTCCATTCTTTGGTGATGTTTAGTGCTACAGCCTTGAATTAACCTCTGTTTCTGCTAGACCTTCTCTCCTACTCTGTTTATTCACTTTAAACCGACGCGTGTCGTTACTGCACCTTCTATTATGACGACTGCCCTATTAAGAATGACAGCGCGTGGGGAGAGAGAGGGCAATGGTGATCCCTCCCAGAGTTCGTGCAGCACTCTCGAGCGCTCGCATCTCACTGCTCCTCGTTTGCGTCTGCAACTCAAAACTCTTACCAAGCTCCAGGCTCTCTGCTCTCGTCTAACGGTTATGGACAGCGCTAATGAAATAAGGATGCGCGCCGAAGGTGGTCAAGTTGGCACACTTTCTGCCAAAATAGGCTCCAATTTGACGGAAGCTCCTGGAGACCCCTTGCGCAAGCTACCGGACAAACCGATTAACCAGAAGAGACTCAGCCCCGTGCCTTATTCGCAAAGCTCAGTGGATGACGCGATAAAAGGACACCGTAGTGCAAAGTACGGAGATGTGACACTTTCTAGCAACCCTTCCTTGCCAGACAGAGACCTGTCAGACATCCCTAACAAAGACGCAAGCAGCTCAGATGCGGAATCGGACCTTTATGAGGAAATAGATGTCAGCTGTACCCCAGAAAGCATGGATTATCCAAACGGACAAGGTAAAAAAACTACGATAGTATTTTTGTTTTGTTTGTATTTATGCTTATTCGTATTTTTTTATATTGTTTGTACATTTTCTTGGTGTAAATAACACGCTACAATATTGCCACATTTAATCGATTTGTAGCACACTGCTTGTAAGCTCGTTCGGTTGTCAGGACATGTAACGTTATTGCAAGATTTTGAAAATTAACGAGTCAATTAAGGCTACCAAGTATCTGGAGTGTTCCCCGGCCTTTAGCAAGTTGTCACGTTATCTTAAGCCAATCTCCAGCATCTCAACTTTTTTCGTTTGTAAAAATTGCTGTCTGTACAAAAGCAACGTTTAAGAATGTTTATTGTAAAAATGGCTGCAAATGACAGTTTAACTTTTAACATATTAAAGTGTACATTTAGTTATTTAAATGTTAAATGTTATTTGTCATCATTAAGAATGTAAAGATGCAATAATGAATAAAGATAGACATTTTTATACATATACCAACCAGTATGATTTTGTCATTTATATATTCTGTCATATATTCTTTCAAATATAAACTGTCACCGAAACTCCAGTAATTCATGTAATGCCTTTTCAAATCCGGTCATTTATTCAGGCTTGCCTACATTTTAAATAAATCATAATAATGTGTTCAAACATTGACAAAGCATGAAACATAATAGAAAACATCTAATAAAATGCCGTTTCAATCTCTCAACCTGTTATGGCTTTTTTTGCGCTTTAATTTTAGCTATTCATTCAGTAAAACTATTTATAAATGTTATTCAGAGTCATGTTTTACTTAATTTATTGTAATAATGCAAACAATAATGCAATTTTGCATTTTTTCTCAATTGATAAGCAGTAACCATGCAATTGATTCAGATGTTCTATAAATACTAATGTTCATGTTCTGTAAGGATTGGCAATGGGCTCGCCGAACCACAGTAAAGAAGTCGGTGTGGACAACAAGATTGGCTCAGTCCCCGGTTCTCTCAACTATGGCTCAGACCAGATGCGAAGGTATCGAACAGCATTCACGAGGGAGCAGATAGCTCGACTGGAAAAAGAGTTTTACCGGGAAAATTATGTGTCCAGGCCACGCAGATGCGAGTTGGCGGCTGCATTAAATTTACCTGAAACCACAATAAAGGTATTGCTTTGCAAGTCCGATTCTATTTGACATCACCTTTTTAAGTAGGCCTGTTTCTGTTGATAAAGATGACCTCATACCTACGAGCTAGATGTAGCCTAGTAATCCCTGCCTGTCCCAATCTAACAATACGATCGGTTTCATCAAATGACGAGAACTGCTGAGATAAAACAATTAAAATTATGTATGAAATAAAACCATACAAATTGTGAAACCTGTATTTCGTTGCTTTCCTTGGTTTGTGAGCATCTTCTAGTTTATCGCTTATTTAATTAGGTTTTATTTAATGTACTAGGCCTCATTATTTACTGTATTGCCTTATGTCTACTTTGCTTTTGGATACAGGTTTGGTTTCAGAACCGTCGCATGAAGGACAAGAGACAGCGTCTGGCTATGACTTGGCCGCATCCTGCCGACCCCGCCTTTTACACCTATATGATGAGCCATGCTGCAGCAACGGGCAGTCTGCCCTATGCATTTCAATCTCATCTCCCTCTTCCTTACTATTCTCCTCTAAGCAGTGTGACTGCAGGTTCAGCCTCTGCCACCGGGGGTCCATTCTCAAATCCCCTGCGTTCGCTGGACAGTTTTCGGGTGCTTTCGCATCCATACCCACGACCTGAACTGCTGTGCGCCTTTAGACACCCATCACTATACCCCAGCCCGGGTCACGGGCTTGGTCCCGGTGGAAGTCCATGCTCCTGCCTTGCCTGTCACGCTGCCAGTCAAACAAACGGGCTCCAACATAGATCCAACAATGCAGAATTCTCGTGTTCGCCCACGACCAGGACTGAGGCCTTCCTTACTTTCTCGCCAGCAGTCATCAGCAAATCATCTTCGGTGTCTTTGGACCAGAGGGAGGAAGTGCCACTAACTAGATAAGAAGAGAGCAGTTGGCCACGGTTTCCTCGGGTATTATTCGGATCAGCTTTGGACACTTTGGCAGTATTCAATAAGCCAACGCATGAACTACTCAAAGCAGCTTGCACAAAACTATGGCAATTAGCTTTAGTCGAGGTTTCGAAATTGTGGATGTTTTCCAATTTAGAAACTACATGTTGTGCAGACGGAGTCTATTTTAACAGGGCACGGACCTTTAAATAATCTTTCAAGAAATTAGGTATTGCTGAGAGGTCATATTAACTCTTAATACATTTTAATCCGGTTACACCCTATACACAAAATATAATGGGAGACAAGGAAACGACTGTAAAGGAATTATTGGAGGAAAGTGCAGAAATCTATCATAATTTATACATTTTCATACCCATACAAATTGACCCACATGCAGTTTCTTTCACATTAAACGATGTTTTTCATCTAGCTTTTTTTTTAACAAGGAGATTTGTTAACCGAGCACGGTTGGCTCATTATTCCTCCTCCACGAACACCCGGTCCCGGTAGCACACCGAAATGTGCAGATGCGAGGGAAATTAAGGAGTGATGTATTCGGAAGGGAGAAATTTTGAATGTTGAATTAATGATAATGCTGCACGCTCAGAGACTTGTCTGCCAAACCGGTAACAAGGCGTCAAGGGATCGGATTAAGAAGCTCCATGCGAGGCTTGCTGGCTTGACGGGAGAACATGCGCGAGAGACCCATTGGACAATCACAGGCGGCAAATTGGGGCAAGCCAGCGATGCCTGTCTTATCTTCAACTGAATAACCCCATCCTGAAACGTCTCTTTCCGGCCCTGATGTCGGATTCACCATGTCTCTGAGACACCCAATAAACCCATGGATAAATGAAATACTAAATTTAAAAACTAAAACCCGCTTATATCAATGGACATAAGACGTGGCATTATTTATTGACTGTATTTTCTTACAATTATGTATTTTAAATTCAACTTTTGCATTAAGTTCTTTAATGTACAGTTTGCACAGTCATATTCTGGTAAATTAGGTTGGTTTCGGGTTATGGAAAAAGCGCGAAAATGGTTCAGAAGTGTTCTGATTAAAATGAATTTCATAATAAATAAATTCAAAAAGTGACGACTGCCTGATGTTTATTCTTCAAAAACTAGTAGTATTGAAAATTATTCTTCTAAACTGTAGATGCTGGAAGAACAGACAGCTACATTCCTCAAATTGTAACATTTAAATGACTTTCTGAAAGACAAATAGTGACAAAATCAGATGTGAAAAATCCGAGAACGAAAATAGAAAACATAAAATACAAGATAAAAGCAAAGCAACTATCTTAAACGTATTAGCGAAAATCTAATAGCTTGGGCATAACTGGACCTCTTGGTCTGAACTGGCTATTAAGTAGTCCCCTGGCACCGTTAGCACAAGCAATATTCCGGCGCTGTTAATAGAAAGATTGGAATGGAATGTCTTGTAGAGACATTGGAATGCAGAAAGATCGATGACGCCTCTACCTCACCAATCAACTCACGTTAATTATCTTGGTTGTCCACTAATTTTGGCGCCTAGAGCGACAAATTGAAGTTTTCTGGACATAACAGAGAATGCTGGATACACATCGAAGCACACGTCTAAAAAGCAAATTAGAATATTAAAATAAGATAAAACGGGAGTCATCAGCATAATTACAAAACGAAAAACAAATAGCCAACCCTATACATATATATATTCTGAGTGGAGTTTGCATGTTCTCCCCGTGGTTGCGTGGGTTTCCTCCGGGTGCTCCGGTTTCCCCCACAGTCCAAAGATATGCGGTACAGGTGAATTGGGTAAGCTAAATTGTCCATAGTGTATGTGTGTGAATGAGAATGTATGGATGTGTTTCCCAGAGATGGGTTGTGGCTGGAAGGGCATCCGCTGTGTAAAACAAATGCTGGATAAGTTGGCGGTTCATTCCGCTGTGGCGACCCCGGATTAATAAAGGGACTAAGCCGAAAAGAAAATGAATGAATATATATATATATATATATATATATATATATATATATATATATAT
>CAIGQQ010004210.1:2514302-2528656 GCA_903798035.1 Danio albolineatus
ATATATAGTATTCAGAATTATATATATATTTTTTTCTTTTTTCTTTTCTTTTTAAAATATTTCCTAAATGATGTTTAACAGAGCAATGTATTTTTCACAGTATGTCTGATAATATTTTTTACTTCTAGAGAAAGTCTTAATTTTTTTTTATTTTGGCTAGAATAAAAGCAGTTTTAAATTACAAAAAAACATTTTAATGTCAGAATTAGCCCCTTATAGCTATTTTTTTCAATTGTCTATCGTTAAGCAATAACTTGCCCAATAGCCTAACCTGCCATGTAAACCTAATTAACCTAGTTAAGCCTTTAAATGTTACTTTAAGCTGTATAGAAGTGTCTTGAAAAATATTCAGTAAAATATTATTTACTATCATCATGGCAAAGATTAAATAAATCGGTTATTAGAAATGAGCTATTTAAAACTGCTATAATGTGTTGAAAAAATCCTCTTTGTGTGTTTTGTGTGTGTGTGTGTGTGTGTGTGTGTGTGTGTGTGTGTGTGTGTATCCCCCCCCCAGTGTACCTAGTTAGAGCTGTTTTATGTATACAATAGTAGAGATAATATTAATAATAATAAAAAATCAACAATTTTTTTGACAAAGAAACAAAAACAAAGAAATTATTTTAATTAACCAGCAGACTTTTTAGCCATTTTCAAACTATACTAAAACACGATTTTATTTTAATGTTTTAAAGTAAATGTTTTGATTTTTATTTGCTCTTTTATGTTCTATTCTATTAACAAAATGTCAACAATTGTTCGCCTGCCCAAATAATTTACCTCCTTCCTCACACACATGCACGAGCCACGACATAAGGTTCTGGTTGCGCACGTGATTGATGGCCTTATTAGAGGCAGTTCTTGTAAGTGTAACCAAGCTGATTAAAATGCATATCTTTGGAATAATATGCCATTTAAACAGAAGCAGTTTAGTCAAAGTCGAATTTATGTCCAGTTGTTACATTAAATTACATGAAGAATAGTCAACAACTAATCTGACAATTAGGCTTATATTAAAATAAAAAATATAAATACGCTGTGTGTAATAAGTTTGAGCTTGTATGATACCTAAAATATAAAATTTTATGCGCGTTCATAATTTTCCTGCACCAATAAGCACGTGATAGAAGACCAGTCCATGTAGTTCTTTGTTCCACGCCTATTAGCATAGTCTTAATTTCAAATTCAACTTTTTGGGGTTTTGATTGCAATCTATAATTTACAATTAAAACACATGCAAATAAATATAAACGGTCTGATTATTACGCTGCAAAGAGCTGGATAACTGAATTTTGAGAATGAGATTTTCCTTTTTTATGGACTTACAATACTCCAAAGGCAGGGGCGGTACCGCGCATCTGTCCGTTGAAGCGAATCTCAAGGATGCGACTGTTTAAAAGCCTGTTTACGTTCTAATTTACAGCAGGCAGTTGCAAGGCCTGAATGGACCGCTCACTGCCTAATGATGATGAATGAGGAATTAATGCACAAGTGTATGGGACAATCTGAGCCTTCATCTGGTTAAATAGGTATCCAATAGCATTAAGAAAGTAGAGGTCACATTAAATCAATCGGGTGTGTGAAAGTCATATTCCTCTGGCGTCTCAGCGTTATTTACGGCGCAACGGCGAAAGTGCGTCCGGGCAGAAAAAAACGCAGGCAGTTCTATATCAAGCGCACCTTGAAAAAAGTACTTAGTAAATTATTCAAGAAAAAAAACAAAACAAGAAATATGTAGTCCTACATAGTTTTATTTGATACAGAACTGATTTGCATGTTACTTCAGTAGGCTACACGTCTTTTTTATTTATGCCTATTAGGGTCACATTTTACAATAAGGTTTCATTAGTTAATGTATTTACTATCATGAACTAATTCTGAACAACACTTGTACAGCATTTATTATTCATAATTCAGCGTTTACTTATGCATTATTCAAATCCACATTCCTACTTGTTGACATTAATGCACATAAGAGTTAGCATCCACTAACAACGAACAACTGTATTTTCATAAACAAACGTTAACTAACATGAACAAATGCTGTAATAAATGTATTGTTCATTGTTTGTTCATGTTAGTAAATGCATTAACTAATACAAGCTTATTGTAAAGTGTTAACTATTTGTATATGCATGCATTTCACTGTTAACTAAGGCAGTAATGCGTAAGCTTTTCAATAAGAACTTTTCCAAATAATTTAAAGGATGTAAGACATGCTACAAGAATTGCACCATTTGTAAGGTGTATCAGTTATTTCAAAATCTCTGCTTATGGCCATGTTTGAATGTGAAATATCTTATAAGATAACAGCAGACATCCAAATGTTTCAGAAATATCTCTGAAGGTTAAGCTTTTACACCAGTTACTCTGTGGGATATGGGACCTAGCTATTTAAAATTTTCAGCTTGTTTTAAACAAACAATTACATAAACAGCATCATGTCAGTCACTTTGGAGAACTCAAAGCTGAAGCACAAAGGACAGGATGAGTTAAAAACACAATATAAATCTATAGTGCAGTTATGAGTTCCCTGATTTAAAAACATTTGTGCAATAATACAATTTTGAATGGATTGTTGAACTAGGTAATCTTAAGAAGGTAATCTTAAAAATATCTTACACTGCACTACAAGGGAATGTAACGTTGTAATATGCATTTCTCAAAAAATATCCAAAATTATGTTGCTGATAGTTTTTGTTAATTAACCACAAGAATCACACAAACACACCTCAGTCTTGCTCTAAGAGACCTCGCTTTCTTCAAAGTTTCTAAGTCTATAGATTCAAAACAAACAGAAAGCCAAAATGATAATTTAAAACAGAATGCCAATCCTGGTATTGTATGCTTTATTCAATACACCTGATATTTCCAGAGACTCAATCACTAGAACTGGATGTACACAATATCTAAAATGTGTTGTGTCTATTCCAGAGCTGAAAACATTTGATAATACTTAAGTTGCAGATTTTAATCCAAATAGGAAAAAACTCCAGACACAGCATAATATCCATCAACATCGAACTGTTTTTAACCTCTCCACATAACCTTAAACAGTGATCAATATGTTTCATGGGAAGAAAAAAAGGAAAGAAAAAAACTGCATTCAATTTAGATGTTTTGTCTGGGAAAGATATTGTCAATATCTACAACTACTTAGTGTTAGAATATTTTGTAAACATTTGAACAAAACCATATTGGTGTAAGATACTAAGTCAATTAAAAATTATATATTCATTGCTTTGGAAAAATAATGAAAAATAATTTCTAGCTATAAAGCCCTGATGGAGTTGCCCCCTTTCTTTTTGTTTAGTTCTAAATAGATCTACTGCAGCAGTACTAGAAGCTAAGTCCAGTCCTTCATTGCCAATACTGATGGATTCTCATCTGAAGAGCATCTAGTTGCCCTTGTCTATAAGTTCGTTACTAATAATTAATAATATAATAATAACAATACTTAACAATAATCTTAATAATTAGCTTCTGAGGAACAAAACCCACAAAACAGAATTATGAGAATGCAGTACCTGCAACTCTGGCTCAGGAGGTAGAAAATAAAAATGTGCTGCTTTCCCTGTGACACTGATGTTATTGGAACATTTTATGTTCCAAGCTGCTTAGGGGTCAGTCTGCATGTACTTCTGGACACCGCGGTATACACTTTATGTTAAGAAGACTTTATGTTTGGAATGAATGGAATCATATAAGAATTAAGCAGATATGTAAAGAAGGATAATATAAAATTCTTCTTCTTTCAGTCTTGACACTTCATTTAAAAGTCTGTCATTAGTTATTCCACTTCATATTATAAAATCCAGAAGAAAATTGTTCATCTTTGGAACACAAACAAAGAGATTTCTATCCCTCCAATAAAGGTCTATATTCACCCAAAACTACAAAATGTTTATAAAACAATAAATCCATAAAAACAAATCCATATGAAATAAATCCATATTCAAAAAATAAATCCATTTGAATCAAATAGTTTAATCCAAGTCTTCTTCTGAAAAGCATGATTGTTTTATAGAGCTTTTACTGTATCTGATATTTTGACTGTCCATTTACACTTTCTTTTAGTTGTGACTGATAAATGAGTGTTGGAACATCCACGCATGTTTAAACGGTGGTTATTCTTGTTATTATTAATGCACACATTTACCACCTCCACATGTGCTTCTGATAATAATACAGTGTCAGTATACTGCCAAAGTAGTTGCAGTTACCAAACTGTTATAGTTTTAATGATATATAAAATGCAATGTCTCAGAAAATCTGATCTATGATTTAGTCATATTGGCACGTAATCTGATTTACTTCAACATATGAATGAGGCCTAAAACAGATCTCAGTAACAGAATGCATGAATTTTCCTGTTTACACGATCAACAAATCTGATTTGTCACATTTATGCAAAAAAAGAAATATATATATATACATATATTGAACTGGGTGACATTTAACCGACAGTTCCATGATGTGATAATGCCTCTGTGTTAACTACTACATATCATTTGGCTTTATATTATTTTACAAGTAACAGCCTGAAACAAATAATAGCAATATATGCCATAGTATTACATTATTTCAGTGGATTTCATTTCAGTCTTCGTTAAAAGAAAACATTGCACATAAACAACATACATTTTAAAAATTTAATTTCACTAGATGAAATCTGCTTTTAGTTTAATAATACGACTAATGCTTTATGCTATTTGGATAAGCGCAAAATAAATGATGACAGAAATAGAAAAACATTTTCATTTGGAAATAAAACATTTTATTTGAAGTATTGTACAATGTAACATGATAAAAAAAACACAAAAAGCAATCAACTATTGCAATCAACTTTTTAAAATCAACTTCATGCTTAATTGTATATTCCTATCAATGTACTATTTCGCAAAAATAAATACACAACATGCTGTTTTCAGACAAACCAGTTTGTTTATTTGTTTGATCTGTTATTGAGATTATGTATAAGTTGTAACCAGATTTTATAAGGGATGATTGATGCGCTCCAAACTTGTGTTTTATGTATATATTCCTGCATACATTTAGGCAAAGGTCTTTATTATGTTTAAAAATGTGCACTTACAACAATGATCAGAATTAAGCATATGTATTACTCTATTACTAAAAATTCTACTCTATAAAACTCTATTACTTTTCTCTTACAGCTGCAAAAGTGAAGCTCGACTAAAAAGCACCCAAATCATGCAATATTGTCTAAAATAATTTAATAAGCACTTTGTTTTATGGAAGCGAGTTATTGTTTTATGATGACTTGGGGAGCCAATAGCTTTGCAGTGCTCTCCAGCTCTCTCCACACCTCGTTTTATTTTACATCAGTAGGCTTTATTACTCAACAACCATGCTGCAGAACTGCACGGCAACCACTCCAAACTCTGAGCTTTCCCAGTTCTCTATCACTGAAAAAATATCAAAACATATTTTATGCATGCTGAAGAATATATACATTTATATATTCACACACGTATATAAAATGTACAGTTCAAGGAATGCTCTGAATCACAATTACAAAGAGTATTCCCTACTGACAATAAAGCGATATTTACTTACGTTTTTTTAAGTATAAGGAGAAGGTAATGTTGTTGGTGAAATATAGCATGACTGCAAGTACTGTATGTGTGTGATTGTGAGACCAGGGAATAAGTGATGTGTTTTCATTACAGCTCTCTGGCCCTTTTACTTGTGTCCGATATGCTCCAACCCCCAACCCCCAGAAGGCAACGGGACAAGGCGCACACTGACAGGAGAATCATTGGCGCATGACAGGGGTGTCCTGGTTTTCTGCCTCTATACGCTAGCTTTTGTTAAAGATTCAAGACATGAGCTATGTGCAATAGCCAAGCACCTTGCTCAAGCTTTTATTATGGATGTATTATGCTTATTTTTCTCTTGTCATCATCTTCTAAAGGAACAAAGCAGGGCTCTAACAGATTTGAGCAAGCACTGCAACACAAAGACATTGTCCGGCTTCAACAAAGTGGTCAATGTCCTGAAACCTATGTATTGTATGATGTACCCCTGCCAGTCATTGTTTATCAGCACCTTGGCTAATTCCCAAAACAAACATTACCTTACTCCCAATGTGCAAAATTGGCAAGCTAAAAAGCTATTTGCATTTATAAAATGTCTTGTCTTTGACTTACTTGACCTGAGGCAGTTGTCGCCAGTACATGATACAAAATATTGGTCTCAGGATCAACCATTTGGAATGGTCACATAGAAGATATAAGACAAAATACTGCAATAATGCAAAGGTTATGTACGTTTAAAAATGATCCCCTTAACTTCCAGTTATCATAATTCAGGATGGTTGCTGATAGATATCAATCTGTAGCAATTATTTATTTAGTTGCAACAAGGATATTTAGACTTGTAAAGCATTAATAATGAGCATTAATTAATAATAATGAAAAAACAATTAGAAACCACAAAAGATAATATGCATTCTATATTTTTAGAAATAAAATGGTCTGAACAAGTTTAAATATTATAAAAACTAATAATCCAATAGTACTAAGAAAATACCAACTATTACAAATCCTGCTTTTTTACCACAGGATTTAAGATGTTATTAGAGGCTAAATTCAAATCAAGTACCACCAAACTGGCCCAAATACTTCATAATTTAATGTTTATTTTACAAATGTTGTGAAAAGAATGAAAATTTATGGCACTCCACCCAAACAAAATTTTACTGAAATCAATTTTTTTGAGAAAACAAACATTTGTAATATAACTTGTTAAAATATTTTACTTTGATTTTCTGTCGATTTTAGGGTGAATCTGTTTTTGTCAAATACATGTTTAATTTGTTCATTCATTTTCTTTTTGGCTTAGTCCCTTTATTAATCTGGGGTTGCCAACTTATCCAGCTTGTGTTTTACGCAGTGGATGCCCTTCCAGCTGCAACTCATAACTGGGAAACATCCATACACACTTATTCACACACATACACTAGGGCCAATTTAGCTTACCAAATTTACCTACAGCAAATGTCTTTGGATTTGTGGGGGAAACCCGAGCACCCGGAGGTGTTTTACGCAATGGATGCCCTTCTAGCTGCAACCCATAACTGGGAAACATCCATACACACTCATTCACACACACACACACACTAGGGCCAATTTAGCTTACCAAATTTACCTATAGCAAATGTCTTTGGATTTGTGGGGGAAACCCGAGCACCCAGAGGAAACCCACGCCAACACAGGGAGAACATGCAAACTCCACACAGAAATGCCAACTAGCCCAGCCGAGGCTCGAACCAGCAACATTCTTATTGTGAGGCGAATGTGCTACTCACTACCCCACCGTGGCTCCTGTTTTATTATTTTTAACACTAAAATATGTAACGTTTGTTTTATTTAACTTTTTGAACTCTTCCACTTTAACTACAGTTAAAGTTAGAGTTAAGAACACAAAGGAGTTCAGCCATAATAGAGTGAAAGTTTATTGTCTGTCTGCAAGTGTTTTTAAGGCCTGTAACCTTATGAGCATGTCAAGAGAGTTTAAACAATTCAGGCACATGAAACAGTACCATTTGTAACTTTAATAAAGATTATTTTCATTGAATGATTAACAAATGAAGACTATATGCAGAGCTATTTTACATTGATTTTACATTTATATTTTACATTTATTTTACATGATTTTCAGGGGTCACCACAGCGGAATGAACCACCAACTATTTCAGCATATGTTTTAGGCAGTGGATGCCCTTCCAGCCACAACCCAGTATTGGGAAACACCCATACACTCCTTCACAAACACACTCCCACACTGGACTGTGGGGGAAATCAGAGCATCCCGAAGAAAAGGGGAGAACATGCAAATTCCACACAGAAACGGCAAGTTGTCCAGCTGGGACTCGAACCAGCGACCTTCTTTTTATGAGGTGACAGTGCTAACCACTGAGCCACCGTGCTGCCTATTTATTTTTTTGATGAATCAGATTATGTACCAATTTATATTACGTGTTAGCCTCCACATTAAAAGAATGAAGCACCATTTATTTCATTTAGTAGTAGCTCTGTTGTAATAAGCACTTTTATCTACTTGGAAATTGTTTATTATGTTTCATGTATGATTCACTCCCCTACATAACCATCCCAATCAATCCAAATGAATGTATTATTTCCAAATATAGAGCTATATAAGCCTTCTGGTGAAATTGTATTCATATCTCAATGTATAAATCACAATGTCAAATTTTCCCAATATTGTGCAGGCCTAAGACAGATCATGAAGTAAAAAGGGATCAAAGCATAGAGGGTGGACCTGAATTTCCATCTTTAATGGACAACTTTAAAGATAACTCACTGTTTGTGTTTGAGCCACTCACCTTAAGTGTGGGAGTCAAGCACATTAAATCATGAACATACAAACCTCTGGCGTCTCTGTGTTGTGACTCATTTAGGGGAAATGCACAGCTTTAAGCTCGGCCAGATAAACTATGTTGAAGTATGTGTGTTTGGTTTTATGGTGATGTTCTGTTTGTGCTAGTTGTCTGTAGCTAAGCTGAACAAACTCTTAACTCTGAACAGGTTAATGGAACTTTTATAGGTCTCTCGTACAATCAGTTGACCCCTTGAGTTACTCTCAGTCTATTTTACTCTCTCTTTATTCTGATTCACTTTGACCTACTGGAAAATGTTGTTTTTGCAAGATCATTCCTTTTTTAAATAATACATCCAGGGTCAGTTTTACTGACAAGTACACAAACCACACTAAGCAGATTTACAGTTCCCGTACATGCACAAAATTCATAAATGGCAGCAAAGTAATGCGTAAAACAATATAAATATTAATGGATGACCTACACTTTTTAAGTGTCATCTATATTCAGTTTATAGGAGACATACCATCTCTCTATTTTAACTCTATTCTCATTCACTGAATGTCTAGCGTCACACACAGTCTGTGTTGAAGGTGGGTGAAAGATAGCCTTGTAAAGTCTTATCTCATCATAGTCACTTTTATTCATGTCCATCATCAGAGTGTCAATAGTAATCATGGGCCAATCAGAAACAGTGTGATGGAGCACCAGCCATGAAAGGACACACACACACACACACACACACACACACACACACACACACACATATATATATGAATACATGAAAACATTTTAAAGAAAACGTCATATTTATTATTGTGCTTGTCATGCATTTTAAAATACTTAAGGGAATTAATCCTAAAACAGAAATTTAGAATGTGTCATTTAAAAAAAATGCACACCTTTTCTCACTTCATAAAAGCAATCAATACGGGCTACCCTATGGGTTGTGTGGCTTCCTCTCCTCCTTCTCATTTCCCTCACATCCTTCTTTTCTCCTCTCCACTTGCAATTTATGCTCACTGATAAGTAGTAACTCCTGCACAGTAGAAATGATGATGATGATGAGAAGAAATAAAATACAGCTACGCACCTCCTTTCTCTCTATGCTGCAGACTAGACATGACTCTTAAAAGATAATAATCAATATTGATTTTAAGTGAGTGAGAGGGAATGAAAAGGGCAATAATAGAAGAGAAAAATGGAAAAGGAATGGATGCATGGGGAGGTAGAGTGAAAAAAGTGTGCATGTTGGGGTGGTGAAGGCAGAAGTAGGGTGAAGAAAGAGAGAGGTTGTTGAATGGACTCCTCTCCATCTGACGCTTGACAGAATCAATGAGCTTTAGAGGATAGATAGAGCCTCAAGGTGCTCTGTTAAAGAGGATAATGTGTGTGTCAGTGTTGCCATGTCCATCTACAATGCACAACTTTGGGCTTTCAGTCTAAACTGCCACAGTCGTGTGAAGCCATTGTTACTACAACTGTAAAATAGAAGATAATACAGATCCTTATACACTAAACTGATATATTTGCTGGCCCTTTCTAAAAATTGATGACAAAAGACACATCTGTGCTTATTAGCGATGTGAATAATTAAACTTTAATTCAGGATAGCAATTCGAAGAGTAGTAAGAATATACTATTTCCGTGGACCTGTTTCGCCAACTGATACATACTGACGATACTACAACAGACATACTACCTACTGTGGTAAGTTTTGCATACTACATGTGAACAATATTTTATATAGTAGCACAATCTCTCTCTCTCTCTCTCTCTCTCTCTCTCTCTCTCTCTCTCTCTCTCTCTCTATATATATATATATATATATATATATATATATATATATAGCCCGGGAACATAATGAGTATTGACACCGGACACAGGATGAAAAATTAAGGGGACTTTTATTCCAGACTGCACTTGGAACAGCGCAGCGTTAAGTGTGCAAATTTTGGAAAAAGTTAAAGATTGTGTACAGCCACTGAAAACAATAAAGTTGATCTTTTTAACATCCAAATGTGTTACTCTCTTTACTTTCTTGTATTCACAATGACTGGAGATACTTTTTTAAAGACTAAAATAGTACATAAACAACGGTAGCAGCAGTTCACGCTGAGAAAACAAACAAACAAGTGTAAATTATTCACAATACAGTCAGATTGAATAGAGCTGCTCAATTTACACTCACATAATACATAAAATGAGATGTTGCAATATGAACGTTTTACAAATATTCTCCTACAATCAAGCAATATTCCTCAATTTTACATCAGTGAATAAATGTTCATAAGAATTCAATTACAATTAATTAAATGACACAGACTTACAGCTCGTCAGCTCTCTATACACACACACACAGCGTTAACAGCTGCAAATGACTCTGTTTCCTCTAGAAATTATAAAGAAATAGAATACAATGAAATCTTGAACATAACATTTGGAGAAATATTAAAACACATCATCATAAACACTTACATTCGGTAAAGTTGAACACTCTGTCACACCCTGGACCTTTAAATCTCTCTTCTCCCCTCTAAACAAAATAATCCCATTTCAATGACACGACTTGAATTAGAATAATCACTTTTATCACATTTAATATTATAAATTTAATGATTAAAGTCAACACTCACGCTTTAGCTTAGCTTCTCTTCCCGATGCTGGAAATCGCGGCAAAAACAACAAAATCCACAGCCATCCGAATGTTAATCACCATGAAAAAGACTTATTAAATCACTGCACGCATGTATTGTGCAATATTTCACAAATTAATTTTGGCCTTTATTGGCCTTTCTCGGTCTCACAGCAGACGTTCACACCCCATGGAGAAAAACTCGCGCTTCTTCTCTAGAGATCTCACGTGACTTCACTCAGTTCCCCTATGGGCCTTAAAGGGCCAGCACAATATATTAGTCACAACAGGAGAAAAGACTGATATTGCTCACGCTATGCTGTGTGTCAAACCCAGGGTGTAAATAACCTTTTTGTGTTTAACAAAAATACTTTTTAACCTGGTTACACTCTCCCCTGCTGAAAGTCAACGTCCTCGGTGACCATCATGAACACTACTCATCGTGACTCCCTTGAAGCCGTCCTGTCATATAGAGGACCATACCAGCCAGCACTTGTGACAGAACATCAGGACTGAAAGACACTGCATTGCACGCAGACTTTGGCAATCGGTTTGGGTTACTATGTACTCCTGCAGTTGTCCTTTGTGTTTTACGCATGTCGAGACAAGGCACTTCAGTACTAACTTTCTTCTTTTTTTTTTTCTAGGTGTAGGCACAGGTCTCGTCGCTGGATTTTCAACAGGTAAGTCAACTCTTTCAAGCTCAACACTTACTGGTGTCACTTCCAATGTGTCATTAGGTATTCCAAGACTGTCCGCCCCTGAACAGTCTTCAACCCCTCCAGACTCCACCAGATCATTGACTCTTTCTCCAAGCTCAGAAACTGGTAAGTCTGGATTTTCAGATTGAGTTGGATTCTGCCCTGGACATTGAACTTCCTCTACCAGAACACACTCTGCCCCAGTTGAGGACATCTCCGAATCCAAAACGGAGGTACGTACATCTTTTACAGGTTGTTTTATGCGTCTTGGCATGGGCACTGGGACCGGATGACTGCAGAGCCTGAGGTTGGACCTATGCACTCTTTTTACTGAGCCTCCTTCAGCAGGCTCCACAGTGTGTGTGGTCCCCTGCACGTCTAGAACTCTGTACACAGTGGAAGACCATGCATCCTGAAATTTGTTTCTTCCAGGTGGTCTGTGTCGCAGATACACATGCTGTCCAACTTTTATAGCTGGGCAATATACTTTGTCTTCATGCTGCTTGGCTCTTTCTGCAGCTTTCCTTTCCGCATAGTCCTTTGCTCTAACATGTGCATCCCTGAGACGTTCTTGGTGTACTTTTAACCAGTCAAGCTTATCATCCGTGACAGGCTCCTGTCCCAGCAGAGCGTCAACTGGCAAATGTGGTTGGACCCCAAACAGCAGATAGTATGGTGAGTACCCTGTGGATGAGTGTGGAGTGACATTATATGCATAAACCAACTCAGCTTAGTGGTCCGGCCACCTGCGCTTTTTCTCGGGTGGGAGAGACTTCAGAAGGTCATGAAGGGTTCTGTTAAACCTTTCGCATTGAGGATTGCCCTGAGGGTGGTGCGGTGTTGTGCGAGTTTTCTTAACTCCATATAACTTGCAAAGTTCTGCAATCACAGCGCTTTCAAAGTTCCTGCCCTGATCAGAGTGTAGTCGTTGAGGAACTCCATACTTCAGGAACCACTCTCGGAGGAGGATCTTGGCTGTAGTCTCTGCCTTTTGGTCACGGGTGGGAAATGCTTGACTGAACTTTGTGAACACATCAGTTACTACAAGAACATTTTCTTGTCCATCCGTAGCTGGTTCCAGGGTTGTAAAATCGACAGCTACTACCTCCAATGGTCGGGTTGCTAAGAATGAAGCCCAAGGAGCCTTAATCTTTGGTTGCGGCAACTTTGCCAACACACAACGCTGACATTGCTTCACCCACTGCTCCACATCCTCATACATTCCTCCCCAGAAACATCTCTGTCTCAACAGGCTTAAAGTTTTCTCAATGCCATGATGACCCATCTGATCATGGACATTTTTCAGGACTTGATCCATCAAGCAGGTTTGTAACAACAGCTGGTGACATTCACCCATGTGGACATCATCGACTACACGATATAATAGACCATCCTTTTCTCTGATTTTTGGCCACTGTTTCAACAGAGAACCTACTGATTTCGGTAATCCCAATCGCTCTTGCTGGGTGAGTTTTCTTTGAAGACTCCAGAACTTTTTGAACACACTTAGCGTTGGATCTGACTCCTGAAACTGATGAAGTTCTGCCTTTGAGTACCCTGGCAAAGTGGGGGTATTCTAATCTACATTTTCATCTTCTCCTGCAAAAGAAGCTTGTAACTGCCTGACGTTGCTGACCTCCACACCTGCTGCTAACAATTCCGGCTTTAGAGCTGTTCCTGTCCTGAGCGTGTTACAGATTGCTACACAGCCATCTTCACATTCATATTCTGGTTCACTGAAAGCTGGTCTCCTAGAAAGAGCATCAGCAGCAGTATTGCATCGTCCAGGACGGTACTTGACTTCAAAGTCGAACACTGCAAGTTGGGCTGCCCAACACTGTTCAATAGCTCCTAATTTGGCAGTTGTGAGGTGACAAAGAGGGTTATTGTCTGTTATGATGGTTAATTTGGACCCCAGCAGGTAACTTCTGAAACTTTCAGTGACCGCCCACTTAAGCGCCAACAGCTCCAATTTCATACTGCTATAATTCTGGTCGTTCTTCTCAGCCCCTCTTAGTCTTCTACTTGCATATGCGATTACAGTCTTCTTGCCATTTTGATGCTGGTACAAGACTGCTCCCAGCCCTAGATTACTCGCATCTGTCTCAATCACAAAGGGAAGTGTGAAATCAGCATACCCTAGTGTTGCTGCACTTGTGAGTTTGTCTTTGAGATGTGCAAATGCTGTTTGACATTGTGGAGTCCAAGAGCTCCTATACACCTGAGCTGCCTTGATGGAACTTGTCTCTCTTAGGCACACATTCACAACATCATGCAATGGTCCAGCAATCTGGGAGAACCCTTCAATGAATCTCCTGTAATAGCTACAGAACCCCAAGAATGATCTGAGTTCCTTGAGAGTGCTAGGGACAGGCCACTCCCGAACTGCACTTATCTTGTCAGGATCTGTACTCACACCTTGAGCAACTTGATGGCCAAGAAATTTCACTTCCGGCTGCAAAAAATGAAAAAGACTTATTAAATCACTGCACGCATGTATTGTGCAATATTTCACAAATTAACAGACTTTATTGGCCTTTCTCGGTCTCACAGCAGACGTTCACACCGCATGGAGAAAAACTCGAGCTTCTCCTCTAGAGCTCTCGCGTGACTTCACTCAGTTCCCCTATGGGCCTTAAAGGGCCAGCACAAT
>CAIGQQ010004210.1:2528666-2561047 GCA_903798035.1 Danio albolineatus
CGTGACTTCACTCAGTTCCCCTATGGGCCTTAAAGGGCCAGCACAATATATTAGTCACAACAGGAGAAAAGATTGATATTGCTCACGCTATGCTGTATGTCAAACCCAGGGTGTAAATAACCTTTTTGTGTTTAACAAAACAACTTTTTAACCTGGTTACATATATATATATATATATATATATATATATATATATATATATACACACACACATACATTTCCTATGACTGCATGTTGCATTATTGATTATTAAAATTGCATCTATCCTGGATAGTTACATCCATAGTTAATAACATGATAACATGATGCAGCCCAGTAAAAATCATAATCTAAATTCATAAATAATAAAAAAAAAATTAATATAATATAAACTCTCTATACATTTAACGAAAATAACATGGAAAACTAAACCATCACTATTAACTTTTCCTGATCATCTTCCAGATCATTGTCTTAATGCAACATAGGCTGTAGTGTATAAAGCAATTCAGGTCTGTAAAACAAGTTAACTTTTGTTATTATTAGTAGTAGTATTTAATCTGTAATAAGCTTGGCATACAACATTCATTCATTCTTTCATTTTCTTTTCATGGTCTAGTCCCTTTATTAACCTGGGGTCGCCACAGTGGAATGAACCGCCAACTTATCCAACATATGTTTTACACAGCAGATGCCCCTCCAGCTGCAATCCAGGGAGAACATGCAAACTCCACACAGAAATGTCAACTGACCCAGCTGGGGCTCGAACCAGCGACCTTCTTGTGAGACGAACCTGAGACAAACTCCACCATGGTGGCCGCAATACAACAAGTGTGTATAACTTTCAGTTCGGAAAGGGGTGAATAAATAAAGCAAAAGACATTTAATAACCAAAACCAAACTAAAACAGCTGCATGAAAAGATGTCTGTGATTTTTTTTTTTATCATAGAAAACACTTTTTTTTAAAAAAACCTGCATTATGTCATGTAACAACTGTCATTGTAATTTTAAGTGGACGCAAAAGTTAAATTTCACTGCTTTGTTTCTTTAACTGGAACCATAAGAATTACCTTAAAGGATCACAAAACACATTTTTTGAGATGTTGACAGTCATATGTGTCCCACACTGCTAAAAACACTTCTAGGACACATATTATTTCGAGCAAATTTGTTATTCCACTTTGAAAAGAAATTTAGAAGCTATGTCACAGCGATTAGATCCATGTGTAAATTCCAGCATGGAGACTGAATGTCTGTACCGGCGGGTACAATGTGATGTTTTTAAAGTGGTCATCATTAATTCAAGAGAAAGACTTGGTTCGAACCAATCAATGTGCTCTATTGTGTATAAGATGCAACTTCATTGATTTGCATGATAGCTTCGAAGACGAGAGAGATGCCACGTTGTGTTGCCAACTGTAATTAAAACAAATGGAAGAAGAAGAATTGTTTGGAGACATGGGTCATCAGTGTTGCATTTATAAATGTGCTGCAACGAAGGTTTTGTTTTTTAATTTCCTTGCTATGAGAGCGCAGCTGGACTCAAATTGGTAGACTACAGTGGTGTAAGACTTTGAGTTCTCAAATCCCTTGATGTCTTTGGCAATTCAAAGACATGAGCTGAAAACACAGACAAATCGGCTCTTCCCTTCATTTACATCTGAAGTATATCACAAAACCCCCTCTGTTTTATGCACCCTCTTCTCACACAAAATGGTCATCTCAAAGTATGAACTGTTCTATATCAATGCAAGTGACTTTATCTATCATGTTTAATATCATTTGAAATGTCTCAGTGCGACTGGTACAATGGTCTCATTCCCTCAGAAATAGCCATAACCAAATAATAAATATATGACTTCAGGTATCTTTTGCACCACTGCTAAGGGTGTGACCGGGGGTTTCAGGAACCCTCACTGAATGTAAATGCCCTTTGTTATTCAACACACACCCCTTCTATCTCTTGGTTTTTCACTACTTAAGGAACAGATTCCAGCTGGTCAGGGCGTTCTTTGTAACCAAAGTGGCCCATAGTGTGAAGCTCTCTATAGCTCCACACTAAGTATATGCGAAGTCAGGTATGCATCTTTAGATTTTGGAATTATCTTTCAGAATTCAATGTTTTGTATTGATCGTTTATGAATTGACTGAATGAATTGGCATAATACACATTTACCTGACTAATAAATTGTTATATTTGAATTTATCCTTGTTACTCTGAAATTATTTACTCAGATAAGTTAAGAATGTGCTAGACTTCATGATAGACTAAACATAATACATGTTAGATGAAGATCCTAGAAATTCCAACTTATCGTCTGACTTTAATTATGTTATTCATTGCAAATCACTATGGTGAGTCAGAGTAATTTCATTAAGATGAAATGTAATAGAGTTAGAGTAATTTCATTCAAGAATAACTGCAAAGTTTTCTTTAAATGATACTAACAAACTATTATGTTTTAAATGGTACTGATTTTACCTCTGGTTAAATATTTCAATCATAATTAAGTTGTACGTGATTATTTTAATCATGGAAAATTAGAGCTATAGGCTACTGGTTTAACCCCTGGTTATTGTTTGAGATTTAACTAAGTGTACATAGATGATTGCAGGAATCAAATGATTACTATTTAAATAATGACATCGTCTGTCTGTCTATTAAATAGTATTAATCACCAACCGCTAATTATTGATCAGGCTAGTGAATCTATGATGCATTACAGCCGGCGTAAAGTAACATAGATTCACAACAAATGAGTAAATAAGAGTAAAAAGTACTAATGGAGCTAGAGTAATTACATTAAAGAATGGCTATAAAGTTCTTTGAATGGTACTGGTGAACTAACCGCTGGTTATTGTTTTCAACATTAATTAAGTTGTATAGCTAGATTAATTGCATCAAAGAACAGCTACAAAAACCTTCTTTAACTGGTACTGGCGAATTAACCGCTGATTATTGTTGTTTTGACAATAATTAAGTTGTACAGGGGAAAAATTTGGTAAGAGTTATAAGATTATTCAAATATATACCAAAATGTCTCATAAACTACTAAATTAATAAAGTAATAAAAATTATAAATTGGAGTCAGATAAATCGAGAACAAACGTAATCATTTTCTAAAACCCTCTTATATCAAAACTGGAGTCAGATATGAGTTAAACTGGAAGTAAATCAACATTGTGCCCTGGAAAGATAGAACATGCAAATGAGCCTTCATCCAGCAGTAGACACCGCCGTTGGACTATCTGGCTGGACCTTACAGTGGTCTGCTAACACGTGACAAAAATATGTTTGTAAGGAACATTATTTTACTCAAGAGCTTTTTGCATCTGGAAATGGTGAAATCCGTATTTGCTACTCCTCTCCTTTTGAAAAAAGATGCGGTTCCAGTTGGTGTTGATTGTCCTGTCTCTACAGATTTAATGTGTGTGATCAATGTTCTTTGTTTATGTTTATTCAGATGGCAAAGTTAGTTAGTCTGGTCAGCAGTACTCTTTCAGTTTTTAAAGTCATGCCTAGGGGTTTAACCCCGGCATCCTGGCCAAATCTGCCCACTGGCCTCTGTCCATCATGGCCTCCTAATCATCCCCATGTCACAATTGGCTTCATCACTCTGTCTCCTCTCCACCAATCAGCTGGTGTGTGGTGTGCGGTCTGGCGCATAATGGCTGCCGTCGCGTCATCCAGGTGGATGCTGCACACTGGTGGTGGATGAGAAGATCCCCCCATTGTGTAAAGCGCTTTGAGTGCCCAGAAAAGCGCTATATAAATGTAAGGAATTATTATTATTATTATTATTATTATTAGTCAAAATGATTTAGTTACTAAGCTTACAGTACGTTAATGTCACTACAATATTATGGACTGCAAGATCCGCTGTAAATGATACTCTCCAAATTTAAACATGTAAACACCTTAATCAAACTATTACCTATAAATTTAAAAAAATCTAAATGTTGCTTTACTCACTTATATTTTATGACTCAACACATTTTGGATAATTTAAAAAAAAAAAAAATCATAAGAGATATAACAGAAAGCATAAGATCATTTTTACCTTTGGGACTGGGTATAGTATTCAATACATCTTAATACCAAATTTAATAATTTAAAATAAAAAAACGGAAGCGTGCAGAACACTTGATGTTGTCACGATCAGAGGAAGGAGAGGGAGTTAAGCGTAGAAAACAGTTGTATTTATTCACTGATATACAGTTGACACAAGATGAAGACTCAGATGAGAGGAAGGCATGGGGTTAGGGATCCAGACAGAGTAGTGCAAGTTCAAAGTTCATGAAAGTCACTTCCCTGTGTGGAGAATCAGACGAAGGCGGAGGATGAGGAGCACAGGAGGGTATTCAATACGGCGTGAAGAGCAGGCTAGGGAGATCGTGTCCATAGGTGATACTCGACGAGGAGTGAATGAATGAAGGGAGCTTATGAAGGGTCCCTACTGGAGCTGGTCGTTCCGCCGTCGAGAGCCAAGAATTTCCTGGACTTTGTAGATATTATCACCATGAATGTCGAGTGGCTCTGGAGGGGGAGGCGTCCGGGGGTCTATTGAGGGAGAAGAGACAGGGTCAGTAAAGGGTTTGAGAAGAAACACATGAAATGCTGGTGATAAACTGTAGTGAGGAGGTAGATTAAGACGGTAAGTGACGGCGTTGATCTGTGAGTGAATAGTGAACGGCCCTATGTAGTGGGGACTCAGCTTTTTACAGGGCAGTCAGAGGCGGATGTTACGGGTGGACAGCCAGACCTTATCTCCTGGATGATACACTGGAGTGGGAAGACGGTGACGGTCGGCATTGTCCGTGTGCCTCCGGACTGCCCATTGGAGGTGGACATGGGCTGAGTCCCACACCCTCTCGCTCTCCCGGAACCAGTGATCTACCGCGGGCACTTCAGAGGCCTCCCCGGTCCAGGGGAACAAGGAAGACTGATAACCCAGTAAGCACTGGAACGGAGTGAGCCCTGTCGTGGCTTGGCGGAGAGAATTCTGGGCATACTCTGCCCACGGCAGATACTGGGACCAGGTATTTTGATGGCGTGTGCAGGATGCCCGGAGATAGCGAGCAACCTCTTGAATCTTTCGCTCGGTCTGGCCGTTAGTCTGAGGGTGGTATCCGGATGAAAGGCTGATGGTGGTCCCCATGGGACGGAAGAAGGCCTGCCAGACCCTGGAGATAAACTGGGGTCCACGATCAGATACAATGTCTTCTGGAATTCCAAAGTTTTTAAATACATGCTGGAAGAGGGTTTCAGCGGTTTCTAAGGCGGAGGGTAACCCCTTGACGGGGATGAGTTTGCAGCCCTTGGAGAACCGGTCAACTACTACAAGGATGGTGGTATAGCCTCCAGAAGGTGGTAAATCTGTGGCAAAGTCGACTCCGAGGTGTGTCCAGGGCCAGCGGGGAATAGGCAGAGGCATGAGCTTTCCTTTGGGTAGATGGCGAGGAGTGGTGGTAACGGCACAGACCGAGCATCCCCGGACATACTGGGAGACTTCGGTGGCCATGTTAGGCCACCAGTACCTGCCACAAAGGAGCGAGAGGGTTCGCCTGCTGCCTGGGTGTCCTGAGTCGAGGGACGTGTGCGCATCCTCCAGGAGGCGGGCACGGAGACCGACTGGCACATAGATGAGGTTGGGAGGAAGCTCTGGTGGAAAAGGTTTTTCGTGGGTGGCGGCACGGATCTCCTCATCCAATCTCCAAAGGATGGGAGCCAAGAACACTGTAGATGGGAGTATGGGCTCAGGATTGTCAGAAGCAGGGTCTGGTGAGTAAAGGCGGGAGAGTGCGCCCGCTTTGGTGTTTTTGTGGCCGGGCTGGTAGGTAATATGAAAGTTAAAGCAGTTGAAGAAGAGTGACCAACGGGCTTGACGGGCATTGAGACGGTGAGCATTACGGAGGTATTGGAGGTTCTTGTGGTCAGTTAAGACGGTCACAGGTGACTTAGCTCCCTCGAGCCAGTGCCACTCCTCAAAGGCGAGCTTGATGGCCAGTAGTTCGCGGTCTCCGATACCATAGTTCTGTTCCGCCGGACTCAACTTCCTGGAGAAGTACGCACACGGATGAAGAGCAGGGGGTTCACCAGACCACTGCGATATTATGGCTCCGACTCCTACATCCGCTGCATTAACTTCCACCAAGAAGGACTGGGCAGGATCAGGATGACGTAGAATCGGAGCTGTAGTGAATTTTTGCTTCAGAAGGGCGAAGGCCTGACGGGCACTGGGATCCCAAGACAGGTCCTTGACCCCTCCCTTGAGTAACGATGTTAATGGGGCTGACAGTAGGCTATAGTTCCTGATGATCCTACGGTAGAAGTTCGCAAATCCCAGGAACCTTTGGAGTTCTTTCACAGTCCGAGGTTCCGGCCACTTGGCCACGGCCTCGACCTTCCCGGTCTCCATGCGGACCCCCTCAGCGGAGATCACGTATCCGAGAAAGGAGACGGTGGACTGGTGGAATTCGCACTTCTCGGCCTTGAGGTACAGGTGATGCCTAAGGAGCCGCTGAAGGACTTGAATAACATGGCTTTGGTGGTCGGCCAAATTACTAGAATAGACGAGAATATCGTCGATATAGACAATTACAAATTTATGAAGAAGGTCACGGAAAATTTCGTTCATAAAGCTCTGGAAGATAGAGGGACTGTTGGCTAGGCGATAGAGCATCACCTGATACTCATAGTAGCCGGTGGGTGTAATGAAGGCAGTTTTCCACTCGTCCCCTGCTCGGATACGGATCAAGTTGTAGGCGCTGCGGAGGTCCAACTTGGTGAAGATCCGGGCTTCCCTGAGCTCTTCCAAGGCCGCGGGCACAAGGGGAAAGGGATATGTGAACTTCACCGTAGCCTCGTTTAGGACTCTGTAGTCGATGCAGGGCCTTAACCCACAGTCCTTCTTGGCAACGAAGAAGAAGCTCGATGCAGCGGGAGAAGTGGAAGGCCTGATGAACCCCTGCTGGAGGGCCTCCTTGATGTATTCGTCCATCGCCTCGTACTCAGTACGTGAGAGGGGATAAATCCGTCCATGAGGTAGCTTGGCGTTGTGCAGCAGGTCGATGATACAATCACAGGGCCGGTGAGGGGGTAACTGTGTGGCACGGGCTTTGCTGAATACGTCCAAGTAGGTTTGGTAGGGTTCCGGGATGGAGGATAACGGGGTTTCAGGAGGAGGCTGGACGGTGGTGGTGTGCACAGGCAGGTTATGGCTCTTGGAGGTGGAGGTCGATGCTGTTGGTGGGCTAATATGGTCATTGCACTCAGGCCCCCAGGATTGTACCTCTCCTGTGCTCCAGTTGATGATGGGATGGTGTTGGATGAGCCACGGACGACCCAGCACCACGTCAATGTTGGCTCGGGGAAGGACGAGCAGAGTTAGCTTCTCCTGGTGGTGAGGGGGAGTGATTAGTGTCACCTCTTTCGTCCGCTGGGTAATCCTCCCATCGCCCAATGGTGAGTCCTGGATGTTAGTTATCTCAAAGGTGGTTTCACTGTAGACGGAGGGAAGGCGGTGTTTGGCTAAGAAGGTGGATGAGATGAAGTTTCCGGCAGCTCCCGAATCCACCAACACACGCACGGGGAGAACACGGGAGTGTATGATTAGTTTGGCAGTAATATGAGGCATGTGAGAAACAGCAGGAGTTAGAGAGAACGCACTCACCATTGGACGAGGGGGACGGACCGGGCAGGCAGCGATCTGGTGTGAGGCTTCTCCACAGTATAAACAGAGCCGGCGTTGGATACATCGTTGACGTTCTGACACTGTGAGGTGACGGGTGTCTGTGAGCATGGGTTCGTCGTGGCTCATCGGTGGAGGTGGCTGTGGCTGGACAGAAGGGGTCTGGAAATCAGGAGGTGGGAAGATACGGAGATGGCCTTTTTAATAAAGATTTCAATTTGGGCATTGTCGTCGTAGATCACCATTTGTTTCCGGATGTCAGGATGTAATCCTCTTCTGTAAGCGGCGAGGAGCGCCACCTGGTTCCAGCCACTGCATGCTGCCAGAGTGCGAAACTTCAAAGTATACTCGTGGATGGTGGTGTTTCCTTGACGGAGACTGATAAGCTCATCATGAACGGACATCGGGGTGAGCGTTGCCCCGAACACTTCCCGGGAGTGAGAGGTGAAGGCTGAGAAGGAGGAGAGGGCCGAGCTCTTGGAAGACCACAGTGAGTCTGCCCATTGCAACGCCTTGCCGGTCAGCAGCGAGATGATATATGATATTTTGGAGGCTTCGTTCGGGAACCGTGTGGCGTTTGCTTCGATGTACAGAGAGCACTGAAGAACGAAGCCGCTGCAGGTGCTGGGTTCGCCGCTGTAGCAGAGCGGATGTGCTAGTGACGTGTTGACAATGGAGGGGAAGCCAGGCATGCATTGGATGGTGCGGTGGGCAGACTGGAAGAAGTCATGTTTACCAGCTCGGCGAATGGATCAGGGGATCCAACGACAGCCTCCATAAAGTGGGTGAGTGGTAACTTCTCTGGTTGTTGCGCTGAGGTGTTTGTTTACTTCCGGGTGGATCGGGAATCCGTTCTCTTCAGTTTTTTCGGTCGAGTATCCTGTCACGATCAGAGGAAGGAGAGGGAGTCAAGCGTAGAAAACAGTTGTATTTATTCATCGATATACGGTTGACACAAGATGAAGACTCAGATGAGAGGAAGGTATGGGGTTAGGGATCCAGACAGAGTAGAGCAAGTTCAAAGTTCGTGAAAGTCACTTCCCTGTGTGGAGAATCAGACGAAGGCGGAGGATGAGGAGCACAGGAGGGTATTCAATACGGCGTGAAGAGCAGGTGAGTGAATGAAGGGAGCTTATGAAGGGTGTCCAGAGTGGAATCAGGTGCAGAGCTAATAGGCTGGGGATTGTGCACGGCTGGAAGATGGTCTGGGTGATTGTGAGTGATCAGAGGATGAGTGACGAGCTGGGGACGTGACAGATGTGATAAGATTCTAATGGTATGATAACCTTGAATAAAAATTATCATTCAATGATTCAAAGTAAATCATTGACTTCTGATGTCTTCATTTGTTTCAAAAACACAGATGTCTTTCCAATTTACACCAAAAAACAAAACAAAAATTAATTAAAAAATCTTCCACATACTTTAGGAACGGTATAGCAGAATTTTGGCGTTATGAAAACCTTGACTTTTACAAACCACGGTATACCTTGAAAACGGGTATTGTCCCATGACTAGTGCTGCCAATTAGCCATGGTGGGTGAGACCTCAGAGAAAAGAATTAAGAGTAAGTCAAGCAATTAATTTTGCTATTAATTTATTGAGTTAACTGGGACCATGAAAACATGCAACCTGGGCTTAAAGTTATCAATTAAATGTATACAATGATGATGAACTGATGAAGTGTTTTACTGATACTATGTTTTGAAAAATAAAATATTTCAAAATAATTTTGACTTTTGCAGATATTTAAGAAGTATGCCAAGTGAACATGTTTATCTGAAAAAAAAAAAGCTAAAGTCAGTTATTCTCTTTTGAAAATGTGCATTCTGTCAGAATGTCTGTCTTGGTTTTTGTCTCTACAACCTGGCCACTGCCAGGTTACCCATTTATATTTCACCATCCCGGGATGCCTTAGTGAAAATGCACTGTATTTCATTTCAGTCTTAAAGGTCCAAAATGTATGTGTCGGAGGCTGAAAATGTGACTTCTGTAGAACAGCAGCAACCTCCAAAAAAAGAAACAGATTCAGAGTTATAAAAATTGATATTAAGTGGATTTAATTAGCAAATAATATAAGATCCAACTCCACAATGCTCTGTCATTGAACAGGTATAGGACATGAGAGAGTGGATAGTTTGAGTCATGCCCTGGTCCACCCCAGTGACCTCCCCCAGCAGTGGGATTCCCCTCTCAGCCAGCAGACAGCTCTCGCTGAAAACACTCATACGGCTAATACGGCTGTATGAGCAGTCCAAGCCAGGAAGTTACAGCTAGGTGACCAAGTTATATTCTTACCTGCCACCACCTTCAAGTTCTCACCTTCTCTGACCACTTGGAAGGGGCCTTAAACCAACATGGAAAGAGTGGAGCAAGTCAATTACTGCTTATGCCACTGCCAGCAGCTGTACCATGTCAATCTTCAAAAACAGTGGAATCCCCCTCCCAGCCAGCAAGCAGTTCTCTCTGCAAACACTCACCCAGTGGTTCAAATCAGTGAAGAGTTCTGGGCCACCCAAAAGATGAAGCTTTAGACTCTGGTCAGTCAGTTTAAGCATGTGTTCAGTGAACAGCGCGAGTGTACCACCCTCATCCACCATGAAGTTCCACTGCACCTGTAGTAACCATACTGCAATGACACTACCAGATGGGAGGGGCTCGCTGGCTGGCTCAATCTGAGGAGATCCAAAAGGTGTTGAAGTTGAGGGTCATCAAACCATCATGTAATACATAGTCCTGTCCTATTGTCATGATCCAGAAGCCCAGTGGCACCCTCCTCTTCTGCAATAACTACAGAATACTCGAGGGGATAACCAGCTTTGACTGGTATTCCATGCTTCAAGTGTTTGAGCTTCCAGAATAATTTATTAAAAGCCAGATTTTCAGCAGTGTTAACCCTACTAAAGGCTATAGACAAGTCCCCCTTGCTCCTGCTGCCAAGGAGAAAAACTACCTGTTCCATCCTTATGGCTACTGGCAGTACTTCCCTTCTGGCTCCACAGGCCCCCAACTACCTTCCAGCGGATGATGGACATCCAGCTTCATCCACACCAGAAATATGCAGCAGCCTACCAGAATGATGTTGTGATCTCTTCTGGGTCTTGGGAGGACCATTTTACTCGTCTTCAGAGGGTGCTGCTGAAATTGTGGCAGGCTGGACTCACAGCTAATCTCCCAAAAATCACCAAGGTCTCACTGAGGTTAATTACCTGGGTTACACCATTGGCTGTGGTCTCATCAAACCACAGCCAGCCAAAGTGGATGCCCTGAAGAACACGCCCAGTTCTTCTACCAAATCAATGTTTTATTCAAAACTTCTCATCCATAGCCAGCCCATTGACCAACCTCACAAAGAAGGGCCAGCCCAACAGGTTTCAGTGGAACCCAGCAGTGGAGAAACTTGACTGCTAAAGACCATCTCCTGCATGATCCGGACTTCAGCTGTACCTTAATCCTTCAGACTGATGCTTCCGACTCCTGCCTTGAAGCTGTCTTGTCTCAGGTCCATGATGCAGAACAGCATCTTGTAATGTACGTGAGTGAAAAGCTCACCTCAGCAGAACAGAGGTACATGGCCACCAAGAAAGAGGCTCTGGCCATGAAGGGGGCATTTCTTTCCCACTGTTCTCCACAGCCACACTGTCCCCCAAGTGCCCTCAATACTTACTGGCTCAAAGAAGCACTCCTCGAGCCTCAAGCCTCAACCTATCATAAAACCTATCTTGCAAATAAAAAACCTTTTGGGGTAATTGCGTTCATCTCACCATCTACGGTTATGTTTTCCCTCTTTCTCACCACAGTAGGCAATAAGAGTGCAACAATACTGTAACACAGGGAAGTGACACTGAGGTGTGGATCCAAATGCAGGTTTAATAGCAAGGTCAGGTAAGCAATGGTCAACACAGGTGCAAACAGATGTATACAGGCAATCCAGAATCGTAGTCAATGGGCAGGCAGAAGGTCAAAGCCAGGCAGCAGACAGGGATATACAAATAAAGAGGGCAAGGATCGAAAACCACGGAAAAGCAAGACAAAGGAAAACACATTGTAGTGTCACTAAATAGTAGACAAGACTCAGCCACGTTGTGTGTGTTTGTGCTGCTTTTGTAGTGCAGTAATCAGTCCTTGAGCAGCATCAGCTGTGAGAGTGTAATCAAATGGTCACTTGGAGCAGGCGTTTGTGTTGCATGACTGGATCTGTAGTCCATAACATGGCAGATTAGTAGTTCTTGTGTGATGTGTGTGTTTACCAGCGATCAGCGGCTGCTAGATCGCTGATAATCATAACAAATACAGACTTACCATGGTTTGCTTTTCAGTTTTCAGTTTTTCAATTTCGGTTTCATTCTTAATGTTATATGTTTAGTAAAAAAGCACTGTCAAATAAAAAACTAAATATATTACAGATAATACTAAAATTTGGGCTGCATGATTAATCATATTTTCATCATGATATCAATATTTGTGACCCACAATTAGTAAAACAATTATCATGTGCTGGAACAGTAGCTTGCCTCTTGCGAATATATGCAGAACAGTATATGCTTATTTCACGTGGCTGCCATTTTAAAACATGAAAGCGAGGCTGTGGTGGGAAGAAACCCGGAAGTATATTATCAGCGCAGTAAACATTGCAACAACATGTACTACAAACCTCCAGCTGTTGCCGTGATATCAAAATGCAATGCTGTAAACATCACTTTAATATCTTTCAGTTTAATGTAAACAATTCAAAGCATATTATGCATCAAACAATGTCATAATCTCTTTAAGAGCAATACGCTTAAGTGTCCTCCTTGACTTCAGTTCATGGCACCAAGTAAACACTGTGGGGCTTTCCTGCTTCTGCCTATGCAACCCGGTGAGTGACAAAACAATGCAGTCATCTGTGCTACCCTCATGTTGTCTGTAATGGTGTTGTCCTGGTACTAAAGTTTTAAAAACGTTCATTTCGTGCTAACATTTAAGCGCCACTGAGTGCATTCTTAAACAGCTGATTTACCATAGTATTCACCAGTGCTCAACAGAAATGACTGTGATTGGCTGTGAAGGCCATTATTTAACCGGTCTTTACAGATTGCCAACACAGATACGCATGCACTGAATAGTTTTTAAGCCGTGAAGATCAGTTTTCAGAACGCTCGTCTATGTAAACATCAGTGAATTGCGGTGAACTGATGACCTTCACAGCCAATCACAGTCACTTCTGTTGAGCACATGAACACAATGGCAAATCAGCGCTTTTTAAGAACGCCATCAAAAGTTTTTTCACATTTCAGTACCAAAATTTTGTATCGTGACTAATATAGTGAAAGAAGCAGTTCATTAACTTCAGTTTGATAAATGGCATCTAAAGTGTGTGTTTGGGAAAGAAAACGTAACTAATGCCATTTCCCTTAACTTAGCTGAAAATGAGGTTCATATCCTTTTTTATTTTCACTACTCACTCAGAACGGACCTTCGGGTCTGTCGGAAGGTGGTGAAAGTACAAATAGTGTCACTTTCTCTTCGCTGATAAGATAAACAGCCAGGCACACAACATTCCTGTGTGACTCAGGCGATACTTCAGGGTTTCTTCCCACCACAACCTCGATTTCGCAGTTTAAAATGGCGGCCGCGTGAAATCAGTCTATTAGACAAGAATAAAGCAGATCTCTCTTACTACAGTCAGAACTTTACAAACGGTTATTTGATGTATTTTTTGTGGAGTTAATTCAAACCTTTCTACAACAACGAGTCACACACAATGTTGTTATGAAGTTTGCGTGAGTGCATGTTAGTATACACTGCTGTATGGACATCCATTGTGTTAATGTACACAATAAACCTGATTTAAGTCCATGAACCAGGATTGAGGAGTCTTCTTTTATAATTGTACTGACACTGTGCGGTTGTGGTGAAGAATTATGAAGCGATTTTACTGTCTTTATGTACCTGCACACAGTTCTGTCCAAATAGCTTACAAAAGAGGATTTTCATCATAGGTGCCCTTTAATAATAACCGTCAATGTATTTATTATTATTTAAATAAGTTTACTAACTAGTATTATTTATCTAAGTGTATAAAATATTTAGATACCACGTGCGTATCTTCTTTTTTAACATGAGGTCAAAAACCAATTAAGTGATCACAGCTTCTGTTTAGGTCTGATTAAATGCTATAAACAATGTAGCTAAGTACTTCTTGAACTGCAAAAAAATCTATAGATTTTCAGTTAAGTAATTTGTATCAGTTAGAAACAAGGACTCGATAAAGTGCTCACACACCTTGTTTTGAGCTAACAATTGTCTACTTCAGGGGTTTTCAACTTTGTCGCCAAGGATTTTCCAGACGTTCTCTATTGGGTTGAAATCAAGACTCTGGGCAGGCCATGTCATTACTTCAATGTTTTCAGTTTCAAGGAATTGCTTTACCTGTTTTGTTGTGTGACATGGAGCGTTGTCCTCCATGAACACAGTGAGCTGATTGGGTGATGAACACAGGAAAGCAACCACATGTTGTTGAAGAAGGTTCTGATAAACATTTGCATTCACTCTGCCATGTAGCTGTGTAAGAGGTCCAACTCCTGCTGCAGAAAACATGCCCCAAACCATGACACTTACTCCTCCACTTTTCACTAACTTCTTTACACACTTTGGGTTCAGTCTTTCTCCAGTTTGTTGCCGAACATAATGTTTCTCATCGGACCCAAATAAATTAAACTTGCTTTCATCACTAAAGTGAACTTTGGACCAGTTCTCCTCTGTCCACACAACATGCTTCTCAGCAAAGCTTATTCTAGCCTTTTGATTCTTTCTGCTAATACGAGGTTTGGTCAGTGCAGATTGGGCTTTCAGTCCAAATGCTCTTAAACATTGAGACAGTGTATGACGAGACAGATTTTTATCCTGTTCAGCGTTGAACTGGTGAGCAATTCCAGCTGCAATGTGGAAAGATTGCCCTCTGAGATCCTCTGCAGTATCCTGTCCTAAATTGTATTTGTGTTCCGTGGACAACCAGGCTTCTTGGTAGACTTGAATGAGTTTGTGATGTTGTAAAGATTCAATGTTCTTGAAATCACAGATTTGGAATGACCAACTTGTCTTGCTATGGCTGATAGGGTCATCCCTTTGGTCTTCATCTGGACAACCTGCTGCTGGGGACTTTCAGTCACTTTAGAACAGCCCACCATCTTCCAGAGTCAGTAAAACTGGAGGTTAAGCTGCCAGTTAAACAGGGGTTGACAGATAATCAAGGAAATTAGCTCCAGAAAACTCCAGGGCTTATAGGAAATAGGACTGTATTACACTTGTATTGTGATCATGTTATTGTCTTTGAATCTTACATGCTACCAAAAGATTTTCATTTAAAAATTCAATTAAACTCATTTGGTCAATTCAATTAAATCAAAATGTTATTCATAACTGTTGGATCTTTTATTGATTGAGTGATTGACCTTGAAACCTTGAAATGTCATTAACCTTGAAATGTCAGCAGAATGAGATCCAATCAGCAACTGATAGATAGAACACGCCTCTAAAACACCTTTATTCTCTTTGTTGAATTGTTTCCCTCATAGTTGTCACAATGTACATTAGAAGAAAAAAAAGGTTGCATTTCTCAGTAGCATTGTATGAACACCTCTGCTTTGTACCCATCACCCTGATTTAAAACGGTTTTAAAAATGCGCGTGTGCAGGGAAAGGTTTAGCATGCATGTATGTGTATGTGTTTGGAAAGGCAGTGAGAGGGCACCCTCGTGTCCATCTATCCTCTTTATGCCCTGACAGCCTCACAGGAACTCACTGGCCTTTTCTATTCCAATCAAACCAATTCTATCTATATTTACTCCATCTGCCCAGCCCAATGCTCTACTGAGCTGTATGTGTGTGTGTAAATGTGTGCAGCGGCTTTAATGGTACAGGGTGCCGCTGATAGATGAAGATTTAGCTCAGTGGATGAGAGCGTCGGATTAGAGATGACATCGCCTCTACGCTGTCGCATCATTCCCTGTCCAGCACCGTATGCCAGAATTCCCTGGCCGGTTCCACCCCATCGAGAGGGCATGATGGGGTGATGAATGATTAGAGCTATGGGAGAAGGGAGAGAAAACGAGTGAGAGAACACACTGTGACCACCTTTGTCCTCTGTATCTTTTTTTTCTCGCTGTTATTCAAAACACGCACACTTGCTATTTCTCTTCTACTGACACACAGTTTTTCATTGGCTATCTCTACTAAAGATGACTGGCTAATCCCCGGGTCAATTATCTACAGGCTCCTCCCATCTCTAAATAGGCCAATTATGGGTGTTTATGTGTTTGTGTTGCTGCGATGAGGCTGAGTTGGCTGAGAAACACTGCAACGCTGAACAGCTAATCAATGGTGCTTTAGTGCTAAATCACTTTCTCTCTATTGCACGCATTTTCTACCTCCTTTTCTATACCAGCTCCCTCTCTCAGTCTCCCTATCTCTTGCCTTCTTACCTCGTTCAATTAACAGAGGCATGGATGAACTGCTAAGTCAATTGACCATGAAGCAAACATCAAGTGAAGCAGCAGCGCTATTGGAAACAGTTGTTCTTTCATTACGACATGATGGCTTTAAAAGCTTTATCTCCATAATGTGAATTCCGCTGTTAATGTGACATTCTTAGGTGTATTGATTACGTTGTTACATTGCCTAATTTATACAACTTGATTGCCCTGGTTCATCCAACCCAATTAGTGTTACCAAACAAGCCCCGAGGCAGTGTTTAGAGGCTGTCAAATTAAATTCTGAAACATAAAGAGCAGAAAAATAAAGCACATGTTAATAAATAATAATAAACTTTATGTAGCGCCTTTAAAAGTAGCATCTCAAAGCACTTTACAAGCATTTAAAACATATAAAAGAAAAAAATATACCCAAATTGTCAGGGAACAAACAGGTTACAACAACTGACAATGCAATATAAAATGTGATCTGTGAGGCCCCGATTACACTGCCGGTTAAATGATAGCCAATTCTGTTTTTTTACTCATATGTGACAGATCGGATCTGTTCTACACAATAAAATAAGTAGTGTAAATTTAACACTTAAAGTATTTATTTTTACACTAGTGAAGATCATATATGGTCCCGATCTATCAAGTGTTAAAAGTACACCGTGTGTAGTGTTAAATTTGTAGTGTAATATTGGCACTCTAAAGTGCTGAATAATTACACTGACAGTGAAGAATGATACACTTACTATAGATATCAAAGTTTTATACTTAGGGGCATTTAACACCCACTAGCGTTGTTAGCACACTATAAGTGTCATCAAGAAAGTACTGCTATCAGTGTAACATTAATTTGTACACTGTTCTGTGGTGTATGTCTGACATATCGATCTTTTACACTTGTAGTGTTAAAGGAAAATCACCTCATATTGCACCTTGCAACCACACCGTCAACGTGACATCGCTAACATTGTTGATTCAACATTTTTGGAGTTATTGACATGTAACACTGCATTTTTTACACAGTTGAGCTTACTGTTTTTGACCGTGTAAACACGAGAAGAAAAAAAAACATGCATGCATTCGGATATTCAGAGATCGGTTTCAGGCCTTCTTCATATGTGGAAATACATCAGATATAAATTGGATATGTGACAATACGACTATCATGTAAACAGGCAGATCAGATTTATTGAGGTATTTCGTTTAGGCATTTGTACGTCATTAAACTTGTGGCGACAATGTGGTACTTCTTCAAGGTTTAATGACGTAGAAGGAAGAACGTGTGTGGAGACACCGACGCGGTAAACAACAACAACAGCGGAAACATGGAGGAAGAACGTGGTCAGTGGTCGATGGCAGAAGTTACCAGCCTTCTTGCCCCTGTGGGGAGATGAGTCAGTGGAGGACACCATATATAAACCATAGGCACAAGCTGCGATGACGCCAATTTCGCTCTGCCTCAAAATCATTTTAAAGTTGGCCGAACTTCATATATTCTGCAGAGCTAAAAGCCAGACAATTTCTTCAATCGTGGCTAGTGTGGCGCAGTTGCTAGAACCCACCTTTATGCATGCGCGGCATCGTAAATTGTATGGCAAGTGTAACACATGAATCAAATATGGGTCACAATTTAAAGAACACATTTAAAATCACATATAGGCAACAAATCGGAGTTGGGCCTGGAATCAAGGCCTGACAGTGTAATTGGGCCTTAGATACAATATTAAAGCCTGATGCAGAACAAGAAAGCATAATTGAGTATGTTTGCCGAAAGTCCAAGCACAATATGCACAGTTGTGTAAAACGTTTCTAAAAAAAATGGATATTTCCAAACGAAAGCATGGGGAACGGTGCAAAAATAAGTTCTACTAGAAGTTGGCTGAGAAAGTCCTAGCTAGCAGCACACTGCTGTTAGCCTAGCCTGCTAACATAAATGAATGTACAAGATCTGCCTGTGGGGTACAGTGTGCCATCCGCCTTTACACTACTGTCATCATTTACCAAGCCAATCGTCATGGGAACCGGCTGGCGATGGATTCTGATCGCCACGGAAACCAGCTTGTGATGGATTCTGATTGGGTCGATGATCACTCTTCCAATAAGTGTAATTAATATAATGAAGACCCTCTGAACATGTGCAGGAGCGGGTGATGAATATCAGTGCCCATTGCTCGTTACTCATATATGACATCATACAGAGAGAGAGCCAGACAGAGAGAGGGGGAAACATTCACATAATGCACAAAACAAGCACAGCCTCACAAACAAGAATAGCTCACAAAAGGCACAATGTATTTATAATACAAAAAATTATGAGAAAAACAAATTCTCTGTAAATTTGGGTAGTGGTATATCAAAAGGCATGGAAATCTTCTAAAGAAACAATACAGAATGCTCTTTTGGATATTTACACTGTTGAATATTTTGGATTAAATCAGTGTTAAATAACAATCATTTGATGATGTAGAAATAACAAACTAATATACCTTAATGCAGGGTTTTTCAAACTGTTCCAGGGACCCTCGATGGGCCTGTGGGAATGAATTCAAAGTAATCATTTTAGTTTTAATTAATGCAATCCCAGTTCCCCAAAAAAAGGGATGATTTGCAGTATGCAAAAAAAAAAAAGATTGTGGTTTGTTGATCCCATTTAATAGTTATTCAGCTGACAGAAATATATATGATGTTTTTAAATTGTCAGATTAATTGTATTCTGTAAATTTAAACAATTTTTGATAGTTGATTGTTGGGACTAAGACTTGTTTCACAACTGTGTCATATTCAGTGCTGGAAAGAGTTCTGGAAAATCATGTAGAAGTACCATTACTTGACTAAAAATGTAGTGCAAGTAGAGTAAAAGTATCTGTTGTAAATATTAAAAAGTAAAAAGTAGCCCTTTTAAAAGTATTCAAGTAGTGAGCATTGAGTAATACGCTGTAAAAAGCTGATGTGTTTTCATGTAATTTGTGGATGTGAGTAAATGTAACATTCTGTAGTACATTTAGTTACTGCCCAAGCACACAACATCGCTAATATCAGGGCTGCGTCCGAAACCGCCTACTACTCAGTAGGTACTGCATTTGAATTTAAACATACTACTCAGCCGTTAGAAAAGTACGTTCTATACAGTATGAATGTGAGAAGTATGAATGGAATTCGGATGTACTACATTCGCCATTTTGTCATGGTCACGTGACCTACCTGCGTCAGTTGCGTCGCTTCACTCCCATTCATGAATTCTCTCGCGGGGCATCATGGGATAGCGCAGCGTGCATGGGATGCGCACTTCAGAATCAGTGGGAAGTAGTAGTCATCCGGGTACTTCTCGCATACTGATTTTCGAATTCTATGAATTTGGACATACTACTCGGCTCGCATACTGATTTTAGCGTACTGTATAGTATGGAAGTATGCGGTTTCGGACGCAGCGCAGGTTAGATTTAGGTTGTGACGTCAGGTGACCAAAATTCAATGTCTAGCCAGCGTCTAAGGACATTATTTTGATGTCCAATAATGACCTCAAATGACGTTGATATTTGGTTGATTTTAGGTTGTGTTGGAAAGTGACCAAAATTCAATGTCAAGCCAACATCTTAAACCGACCTCATATTGATGTCAAATATTGACATTTATTCGTCAGGAATGGCAACCAAAATACGTCTGATAGATGTCATAGTGGTAATGTCCACACAACATCAAACTGTGACATTTTCCCTATTCACCCAATTTTCATTTCCAAACAAAATGCAACATCCCCATGACGTTGGAATACAATGTCAATTCATCATTCGGTCATCATACAGTAAACATCCATATTGACATGCGTCTAAACCGTAGGTCTTAAAATTAAATTCCTGGAGTGCCGTGGCTCTGCACAATTTTGCTCCAACCCTAATCAAACACAGCTGATCCAACTAATGAAGGTGTTCAAGACTCTTTTGAACACAACGATTTTTTGGATCAGCTGTTTGATAGGGTTAGAACAAAACAGTGTTGATCTACAGCCCTTCTGGATTTGAGTATGAGACCTATGATCCTAACAGTCTCTGGTCAATGCATGTAAAGATTTTAAACATCTTTTGGATACTTTTAATGCTGCCAAACAGTTTGCTGCAATTACAACTTGCACATGTCTTTTAGTAGTTCATTATGATGCAAATTACTTTCAATGTGTGATTTGATTGGACAGGAATCGCAGGACTGATTTTTCTAATCCCCATAGACAAGAAAAAATGAAGTAGTGACCTCAGGTTAAAGGAAAGTAGTGGAGTAAAAGTATCAATACTACATTAAAAATGTACTCAAGGGCAAGTAAAAGAACACGTTTTTAAAACTACATAGCAAATTAAAATTTCTGAGAAAAACTGTCTTTGAGTTTGAGTATTTGTAATTTGTTACTTTATAGCACTGCATATATCCAACTTTTCTTTTAATTTAAACATATATTTTGTTTATTTTCTCAAACTGACATGATACAAGCTAGTTGTGCAGTAATCATCTAGTCACTCAATAGCCTTTGTTCATCATTGTCTGATTTAAGCTGCAGATAGGCTAGACAAGCACATTCATATGAAACCATGCTGTTGGCCTCCAATGAAATGATGTCCTCTGTCCCGTTATGTCTTTATGTCAATAGTACTTTTACACATACTGTCAATCCCCTGCATTTGTTCTAAACAACCCCTAATTTGTTGTATATTGTATATAATCCAAATGTTTGCTTTTGCATCTATTGCTAATGAAGGTTTGCATGGCCCCTTTGGTCTTTGTGACTGAGAATTCAGTGCCAGTGGCATCATTGCATAGAATTTACATATAAATTTACATATGGTTTCCTCGCTTGTTATATACAGACTGAGATTCCCTGAATCTTTTCACAATATATTAGTGAAAGGCCATAAATATTTGCAGTTTTGCATTGAGAAACTGTCGTGTATTACCAGTTCATCTACTTATTTTGGACTGTTTCAAACCTGATTACTAGCCTATGGATATTACATATTACCTTTTCAATTTTTTCACATTTAAAAAATACATTTAATTTAGTCAGTGTAAACACTTAATTCCTTAAAAGCAAATTAGGGCAACTGGAGCCGGGAACACTTCCCAAAAGACATTATAATTTGAATGGCATCTGCGCTTATGTTAGTCTGTTTTTTTATTATTCCAGAGGTTTGCATAATCCTGGACCAGGCCATATCCTGAGCAGCTGCTGTGGTGGTCATGGAGGAGTGAAGAGCGTGAGACCAATCCCTGTAAGACCTCAGTGGCAGACGAGTCCTCGCATTGTTCCTGAAGGGCCAGCCTGTTCACCAGCCGGTGACCCCACCTGCGATTCTCCGCAATAGACGTCCAGCGTTCTCCAGCCTCAGGTGCCTAGACTGCAGCTCTGCACAAGACATCTGGCCATAGGAGAAATGGTCGTGCCCAACTGAGCCTGGTTTCTCTTGAGGTTTTTTTTAATTCTTCAATTTCGCCAATTGGTGAAGTTTTTTCCTCGCTGCTGTCGCCACTGGCTTGCACTGGCCGTGCATCGATGGATTAATCTTCAGTGTTTGGACTCTCAGCAGTGAATATTAAACCACGCAGAATTGAACTAAACTGAACTTCAACACTGAAAACTGGACTGATATTGTTTACATTTTTTATAATGCATGTGAAGCTGCTTTGACACAATCTACATTGTAAAAGCGCTATACAAATAAAGATGAATTGAATTGAATTGAATTTTGGAATTGAACTATTGATGTTTTTGGTACAGTAAAATAAAAGGCAGAAAAAAACCTAAATATTTCCTTTTACTATACATTATTACACCTAGTTTTATTGGATTTTTTTTTGTTTTTGTTTCTGTTTGGAACAGCATATTATTTACAGTAAATAGCCTAATTGAACTGAACAATTATGCCTCATACGACAGTTTTTATTGATCAAATGAAAATTCCAAAAATAGACAGATGTATTTTTTTTTAGCGCAAATCCCCCTGCACAACTAAGTAAAATTTATATTTTGTAACAGCAATAAACACCTTTTTTTTATAATGTCTGGTTTAGTGGTGGCTATACCTTAAAATTAAATGAATATAATCTAAATTAAAGTGATGAAAGATGTTGAAATTCTAACAGTAAACGGGGGTGCTACTGTAAGGTCACACCTGCATAAATGCTTGAAAATGATTTAATTGAAAATATATATTAGAAACCTAAAAGTAATCAAAAGTAATCAGATGTAATCAGTTACTTTACTTTTATTAAAGTATTTAAGTAATTGAAAAGGTACACTATTTATTACATTTTAAATAGTAATTAATTTGAATTAATTTTATAATATTATATTTTAAGAGGGGCGCCACGGTGGCCGAGTGGTTAGCACGTTCGCCTCACAGCAAGAAGGTCGCTGGTTCGATCACCGGCTGGGCCAGTTGGCATTTCTGTGTGGAGTTTGCATGTTCTCCCCGTGGTTGCGTGGGTTTCCTCTGGGTGCTCCGGTTTCCCCCACAGTCCAAAGACATGCGGTACAGGTGAATTGGGTAAGTTAAATTGTCCGTAGTGCATGTGTGTGAATGAGAATGTATGGATGTGTTTTCCAGAGATGGGTTGTGGCTGGAAGGGCATCCGCTGCGTAAAACAAATGCTGGATAAGTTGGTGGTTCATTCCGCTGTGGCGACCCCGGATTAATAAAGGGACTAAGCCGAAAAGAAAATGAATGAATGAATATTTTAAGAGTTCACACTTAGCTGATATTTGATTATAAAGCATATTTGGCATGCTGTCCTGGGAGAGAGCACTGAGCTCAGAATATCCTTGAGCCCGGGGCTCCCTCCCGTTTAAAAGTCGAGAGGAGAGTTTGAGCTCAGGTAAGTCTCGAGAACTCCCCCTGCTTGTGAACGTGCTGAGATATATCTTACTAGAGTTGCTTTAAGATGCTATTTAAAAGTAGTCAATTTACTTATGTAGTATGTTTTTTGGACGGTGGGAGGAAACCGGAGGACCCGGGGAAAACACAGGGAGAACATGCAAACTCCACACAGAAACACCGACTGGCTCGGGGAGAAGCCGAACAAGCGGTGTTCTTGCTGTGAGGCTAACCACTGGGCCACCGTGCCACCCTATAGGAGCAGGGGAGGAGTTGGGGTGGAAGGGGGGATTCTTCAAGACGAAGATGACTGGAGTAGAAAGCTCTGGTAATTTATAGTGTGTAATGATTCATCTGATTGGTGCGATATGCAGAGCTGATGTGGTACCAGCTGTGTTCAATCATAAGCGCGTGATCCTCTTGAAATTAGTTTATAAATAAACCCCACTTAATTTAATTTTATATTTAATTAATTTGTAATCTGTAACCTATAAAATTTCCAAAGTAACCTCCCCAACACTGGTTATATGTTATGTTATATGTTATGTTATGTTATGTTATATTATGTTGTGTTGTGTTGTGTTTATATTATATTACATTACATTACATTACATTACATTACATTACATTACATTACATTACATTATATTATATTATATTATATTATATTATATTATATTATATTATATTGAACCACCTCCTTAACACAAAATGCTTTGGGTTGAGTGATGCAGTGTTTGAAATTGCAGATTGCACTTTGAAGACACTAAAAACTGAATCAAGGGCCCTTGATTCACTAGCCTGAACACTCCTCTCCACCTCCTACCCCCTGGGCACTTACTTATGCATCTTCTCCCTCTGTAAAAGCCGCAGTTCTAGTTATTAGAGTATGATAATGAACACAGTGGAATGAACTGAGGGCTCACCACAGAGGAATCTAAATGAGTCTACATACATACACACTCACTGGGGAAAGGGCAATTAGTGTAGGCCTTTCTACCTGACCCCCATAACACACACATACAGAGAGGGACCTCCCACTGAACAACATGAGTACATATGCAGATATGTCGTAGGATGTGACTAATTGGCTAATCTAGTGCCTCTCACACACTTAATCATCTTAAGCACTTTTAAAGGGCTGAGCAACAGGAATGTAATGAGAGAAAACCGTGACTCCCAGTGGTGCAGAATGTCTCATCCTCTTTCGCTCTGCTCTTTCTCTTTAGATTTTGCGTAGCCTTTTATAACCATTAATCAGCGATTGCTAAATGTAGTTGTTAATTCACAATCGTTTCCCATCTGTACATTTCTGACAAGCTTCATTGTGGAATAATGGCTGGTGTGTCTTACAACGGTATAGTGCTCATGAATACAGCCTGTCCTATGCTGTCAGTGAGGAGCTGTTTTGTTTTATGTGCACAAAGAAATATTGCCATAACTCCATAATACTCAGATTGAACCACCAAAAAAAAAAGAAAACCACATATGAATGTTTTAAGGATGAAAAGGATGTTAAGTACCCAGAAAAGTGCTATACAAATGTAATGTAATATAAATGTAATAGATAATAGTAATTATTATTATGTTTTAAGGGCAGCATGGTGGCTCAGTGGTGAGCAATATCGCCTCATAGCAAGATGGTCGCTGGTTCGACCCCACACTGTGTCAGATGGCATTTCTGTGTGGAGGTTTGCATGTTTTGCCCGTATTCATTTCCGCGGGTGCTCTGGTTTCCCCTACAGTCCAAAGACGTGGTGGATTAAATAAACGAAATTGTCCGCAGTGTATGTGTGTAAATGCGAGAGCGTATGGGTGTTTCCCAGTGCTGGGTTTCGGCTGAAATGGCATTCGCTGCTTAAAACATATGCTGGATAACTTGGTGGTTCATTCCGCTGTGGCGACCCCTGATAATGGGCTAAGCCGAAGGAAAATGAATGAACGAATTATGTTTTTAAGTATTTCTTTGTCCTTTGATTGAGCGGGTACCATTGTTGTCTATGGATGTCAAAAAATATTTAAAATATCTTAATTTGTATTCTAAAGGCGAATAAAAGTCCAAGCAAAAGGTTTGGAATAACTTTAAGGTGAGATAATTAATAACAATTTAAATAAATGGTCATTGTGTAATGCAACAATCCTGCAGAAAACATTTCAGCATGATGATTTGGAATATTTCTTGTCAGCTTAGTCCCTTTATTAATCCGGGGTCTCCACAGCGGAATGAACCACCAACTTATCCAGCATTTGTTTTATGCAGCGGATGCCCCTCCAGTCGCAACCCATCACTGGGAAACATCTACATATTCTCATTCACACACATACATACACTACGAACAGTTTAGCTTACCCAATTCACCTGTACCGCATGTCTTTGGACTTGTGGGGGAAACCGGAGCACCCGGAGGAAACTCAAGCGAACACAGGGAGAACATGCAAACTCCACACAGAAATGCCAACTGAACCAGCCGAGGCCCGAACCAGTGACCTTCTTGCTGTGGGGCGACAGCACTACCTACTGCACCACCGTGTCACCTGATTTGGAATATTTATGAAATATTTCTACTTACTTTTTGTGAAAACAGTAGAAAAAGAACAGTATTTATTTTAAATAAACACATTTTTATAACATTTATAATGTCTTTAAACTGATCGAGTTAATGCATTCTTGCTGAATAAATAGCTTTAGAAATACCTTGCTGACCCCAAAACTTGAGCAGTAGCTCAAATTCACAGTTTTAAGTTTGCATCTCTAAAATGACTGGATGTCATCTTGATTGTCTGGGTGGGTTAAGATGCTTAAGATAGTCATGACCTCTGCCGTGGATGTGAGTCCAGGCCTGTGTAAAGAGTCTGCTTCTCCATGTGGATATGAACGTACAGACGTCAGTGTGGGCTGCTTTCACCGCTGCTCTCTTTACAGCTTCTTTCATGTCCTGTTAATGAGAAAACCGCAGCACCCAGCATTCCCCTTGTAAACGGAGACAAATTAAAACCCAAATATGAATCACACTCAGCGTGGCCGACGCACAAAAGTTGTAGATTTTCACCAAGGTCAGACTGGACAGCACATCGTCTGGACGGCTAATGACTCCCATTCATGGCACGATGACCATATGATTGATACTACTCACTCTATTTGGTAATATATCCTTAAGAATGAGTTGCAGAAACCTGTGTCTATAAGGGAAATACAAGCTACACAGTTAGTCCTCATGGATTCAAGTACTGTTTTGAAAACTTATACACTAAGCATTGAAAAACTTTGAGTGATTTTTTCAAAACTAATTAACTAGCTTTAAATATAATCAACTAACTTTTTTTTCATCAAATTTATTCAGTGACATATGAGCTTAACTGAACATTGTGTAAATATGAGAATTCCCAATTAGTCTAACACATTACAAATATTGTTATAATATACAGTTGTGCTAAAATTACCACATCATTTGTAAAATAGTCTTTTTTTTCTTGAGATATTTCCATAATCCGAAATAGTGATAAATAAGCATAATATTGGGATTAGACAATATCATCATATTCATTCATTTTCTTTTCAGCTTAGTCCCTTTATTAATCTGGGGTCACCACAGTGGAATGAACTTCCAACTTACCTAACATATGTTTTATGCAGGCTGTTTCCCAGTGATGGGTTGCAGATGGAAGGGTATCCGCTGCATAAAACATATGCTGGATAAGTTGGCGGTTCATTCCACTGTGGTGACCCCAGATTAATAAAGGAGAAAAGCGGAAAAAGAAAATGAATGAATGAATGAATAGTTGGAAATTTTCAAAATATCTTTATGAAAGATGGTATTTACTGTTATTTTACTGAAGTTTGATAATAGGTAACACTTTATTTTGATGGTCCATTTGAATATTAGTAGACTGTCTGCGTGATATCTGTTGATACTGTTGCTAAACAGACATTTAACTGACTATAAGAAACTGTGTAAGCACATGTCAACTTGCAATAACCCCAACCTAACAGTCTACTTATAATCTAATGAGAATCAGTTGGCATGTAGATGCAATGTAACTTAAATTCACCAAACGGACCATCAAAATAAAGTGTGACCTAATATTAATAATAATAATGTTATTGTTTATGTAGTACTGACCTGGATAAGATATTTCTCAAAAAAGTTTAAATTCAGTCCTCAATTTACAAAAATTATCTAGTTCAAGTTTACCCTTGATTTTTTATACTATGTTCCATGATTCACAGCTGTGTTTAGTTGTTTTGTGATAGCAATCGATAAGTTCCTAGTTTGTTTTGAACAGTTAAACCATCCGTGGTTCCTCAGAAAAATCCTTCAGATCCTACACGTTGGTTTTCATAATTTTTGTGTATTTTTAACCCTTTCTAAAAATAACTCTAATTTTGAGATTCATCTTTTTAATTTGATGACAATTGAGGAACTTATATTCAACTTTTACAGAAGTTTAAATAAATTATACTTTTTTTTCCCAGAAAGCAATACTAGTCAAACAATTCTAGTAAAGCATCTCAGTTTCACAAAAATTATGTTGGTTTTCAACATTGATGAGACAAAATGTTTCAAAAACACCAAATAATTTTGGACAGAAAATACGACACTGAAGATTAGAGTTAGGCTGCAGAAAAAAAATATTTTCACAATATATTTTATTTATTGAAAAAAAAATTACTCTGTGAGCATCCTAACTCGGTGACTAAGTTTAAAAACAATGAAAAAAAATCAACTCACCCCTTGTAAATGATAATAGCATTTATATTTGTACAGAATTTCCCAACATAAACTAGATGCTCACCCATTACTGATAAGTTCAAAGAAATGTTAAATGGACTCTGAACTCTGTGATCTATAATTAGAAGCAATAGACCAGACGTCTATTGCTCCTGCAACTTCATATAAACCTAATTCATTGCAATCAATACATCATCTTTTTAAAACATTTAGTAAAACATTACTAATCTCTAAAACTCACCATCTAGAACAGCTATAATGCCTGCATTTTCCGCATTCAACCAGCTACAGTCTTTAAGCTCAGAGTTAACAACCGGCAGTCTCAGTTAAACAATTAGTGCACTTATAGTGTGTAGGACTGTCTGAGACTACAGCCACATAACTGCACATCACGAGCATTGGTCATAAAATTAAGTCCTACAATTAAAAGTTGAGGATAAGAGCGCATTTAACGACCTCTGTACTAGCTCAGACTGGGCTGGCCTGTCTGAGGCTTTCTACAGACACAAACAGCACTGGCGGAATAATAAAACACACGAGAGCCAAAGACCAAAAACACCATTAAAGAAGAGGGCCCACGGGTGATGCCTTGTTTTGTTGGCTTTTTGATTGTGATGATGGAAATAAGGGCATCATTTGTTGAGAATGAGTGTGTGTGACAGAACAATGGAAAATTCAGGCAATCCGCAGACACTGGAGGAACAACAACAGGACAGGAAGTGCAAGGCCAGTGAGGGACCTGATTCATTTGTACTGAATTACTTCTATTGGAGACCTATCTACATGTCAAGTCAAGTATATAGCACTTTATACAATGGATATATATGATGGGGTGGGGGATAAAGGAATTAAATAATCTGTATGATCTAACATTACACTTGTGACCAGGTTTGTTGTTAAATGGCACCAATTTTACCCCCTTTTAAAGATTTAAGATACATCTTTTGTCTCCAGAATGTGTCTGTAAATTTTCAGCTCAAAACACCCATCAGATTATTAAGTATACCTTTCAGAACATTGGATTTTTTCTGCTTTGAACACTATGTAGATGTTTTTGTTGCCTGTGCTCTTAATGCTAGTTCTCCCCGGCCACCGTTCCCATGTACCTGTCAGAGTGTGCCTCAATCTCCATCTGGTGCTGCGCCAGATAAACAGCACAGTGACAGACATGAAGGAAGCAGATCTCACGTAAAGCTTGTGAGAAATACCAAGTAAGAACTTTCCCAATGATTAATTGATGAAATATACCTGAACAAAATAAACCTGATTTAACGTCCACAAACTGGAATTGAAGCATCTTCTTTTATAATTTTACTGACATGCGGCTGTGGTGATAAAGACTGTAAAATCGCTGTAATTCATTACAAATATGCACTGTTTTAAAAACTTTTTAAACTTGTAAAACTCTTTTTCTCGCTCACATTTGATGATGATTGATGATCACAGCAAGCTGAACAGATTTTTAAATCCCCAACAATACACATTACTACAGACACTTGTTAATATGTGGCTGTCAATCAGTTCGATGGGCGAGAAAACCGCACTCCTACGTTATGTTGTGGTGGACCTCAAGGACTTTGATCCTATTTTAACGTCAGGAAATTTTAAAAAAATAGACTTCTTGTGTTTAGATCACCCCAATATGACTGTGGACACATTATACCTACACAAATGTTCTGTCCAAACAGCTTACAAAAGATGATTTTCATCATAGGTGTCTTTAATGCCTTCATTAGTTATTTCGTTTTGCATTCCTTCTTTATACTTTTACATCAGAAAATGTTTGTATTCCCTAAAAATTGCCAAAAGCTTTGGGACATCTGCTTTTACATGCACATAAACTTTAATGACATTTTAATCAGTAGGGTTTAATAAAGTTGTCCCATCATTTGCAGCTATAACAGCTTCAACTCTTCTGGGAAGGCTTAATGATTTAGGAGTGTATTCATGGGAAATTTTGACCATTGATCAAGAAGCAGATTTGTGAGCTCAGGCACTCATGTTGGACGAGAAGGCCTGGCTTGCAGTCTCAGCTCTAATTCTTCCCAAAGGTGTTCACCAGGGTTAAGGTCAGGACTTTGTGCAAGCCAATCAAGTACCCCCACACCAAACTTACTCAGCCATGTCTTTATGGATGTTGCTTTGTGCACTGGTGTGCAGTCATGCTGGATCAAGGAGTTGTCCCCAAAATGTTCCCACAAAGCTAGAAGCATGAATTCTGAAGCATGAATGGCTGCCATTGGAGGAATTACTTCTGCTCACACGCATAAATAAGGACTTTAACAGCTCTGCTGCGCTGTGCTTCACAGAAACGTGGCTAAACGAAGCCATTCCGGACAGCGCATTACAACTACCGGACTTCCAGCTGTACAGAGCAGATCGCGACACGGAGGCAACGGGGAAAACGCGCGGTGGAGGGACATGCTTTTACATTAACAGGAGGTGGTGTACGGATGTAACTGTGTTAAAGAAGATGTGCTGTCCTGACGTGGAAGTGCTTTTCATTAACTGTAAGCCGTTCTACTCGCCGCGGGAGTTTTCCTCGTTTATCCTGGCCAGTGTTTACATCCCACCGCACGCGACCGTGAGTACTGCTCTATCACTGCTGGCTGATTTAATCACAGAGACAGAACAAAAACACCCAGACTCTGTTTTTATAATTCTTGGGGACTTTAACCAGGCAAAACTCACACATGAGCTGCCCAAATTCAGACAGCACATTACATGCCCTACCAGAGACAATAACATTCTGGACCATTGCTACACAACAATAAAAGATGCATATCGCTCCGTGGCCAGAGCAGCTCTAGGACTCTCTGATCACTGCCTGGTTCATCTTATACCAACTTACAGGCAAAAACTTAAAACTACTAAGCCAGTATTAAGGACTGTTAAGAGATGGACCAACGACACAGAGCAGGCCTTACAAGCTTGTTTTGAATGCACTGACTGGAGTGTTTTCGAAGCTGCAACCAATGACCTGGATGAGCTCACAGAGACTGTAACATCATACATTAGTTTCTGTGAGGAGTTATGTATCCCAACCAGGACCTACTTATCATTTAACAATGATAAACCATGGTTCACACCAAAACTTAGACAGCTTCGTCAGGTCAAAGAGGATGCCTACAGGAGTGGGGACAGGATTCTCTACAACAAGACCAGGAACATTTTAACAAAGGAGATTGGTCTAGCTAAAAAGAACTATGCAAAAAAGCTGGAAAACCAGTTTTCTGCTAACGACCCTGCATCAGTGTGGACTGGTCTGCGAACCATCACGAATTACAAATCATCTCCCCCCAGTATCGATGGCAGTAAACTTCTCGCTAACGACCTGAACACGTTCTACTGCAGATTCGACACCTTCGACCAGACACCCTCTACACAGCAATTAACACCTCTACCCACCTCCAGCCACAACCGCCCTGACCATCTTTCTACACAGCCATCAACACCTACAGACATCTCCCTCTCCCCCCCTGATCTTCAGATCAGTGAGGATAATGTGCGTCAGGTCTTCAGTAAGCAGAAGAGAAGGAAAGCGCCAGGCCCAGACGGTGTCTCACCAGCGTGTCTGAGAACCTGTGCTGACCAGCTGGCTCCCATTTTCTCGCAGATCTTCAACAGATCACTGGAACAGCGCATAGTTCCATCCTGCTTCAAACGCTCCACCATCATCCCAATCCAGAAGAAACAAAAGATCACCGGGCTCAACGACTACAGACCTGTCGCCTTAACATCTGTGGTCATGAAGTCATTTGAAAGACTGGTTCTAGCATATCTGAAAGACATCACCGGACCTTTGCTGGACCCCCTGCAGTTTGCCTACAGAGCAAACCGGTCTGTGGATGATGCTGTCAACATGGGACTGCATTATACCCTACAACATCTGGACAAACCAGGGAACTATGCAAGGATTTTGTTTGTGGACTTCAGCTCTGCCTTCAACACCATCGTCCCATCACTGCTCGAGCACAAACTGACCCAGCTCTCTGTTCCTAGCTCTGTCAGTCAGTGGATCACCAGCTTTCTGACAGATAGACAACAGCTAGTCAGAATGGGCAAAATCACGTCTGACAGCCGCACCATCAGTACTGGTGCCCCCCAAGGATGTGTTCTCTCCCCACTGCTCTTCTCCCTGTACACCAACGACTGCACCACAAAAGATCCCTCCGTCAAGCTCCTAAAGTTTGCGGACGACACTACTGTTATCGGCCTCATCCGGAACGGTGACGAGTCTGCATACAGACAGGAGGTGGAGCGGCTAGCTTTATGGTGCAGTTACAACAACCTGGAGCTGAATACGCTCAAAACGGTGGAGATGATAGTGGACTTCAGGAGAAACCCCCCTGCACTCCCCCCGCTCACCATCATGGACAGCACTGTGGCTGCAGTGGAGTCATTCAGGTTCCTGGGCACCACCATCTCTCAGGATCTGAAGTGGGACACTCACATAGACTCTATTGTAAAGAAAGCCCAGCAGAGACTGTACTTCCTCCGTCAGCTGAGGAAGTTCAACCTGCCACAGGAGCTGCTCGTGCAGTTCTACTCAGCTGTCATCCAGTCCATCCTCTGCACTTCAATCACCGTCTGGTTCGCCTCAGCAGCCAAATCTGACCTCCGTAGACTACAGCGAATAGTCCGGACTGCTGAACGAAT
>CAIGQQ010004210.1:2561447-2594953 GCA_903798035.1 Danio albolineatus
TCTTTCCTCAGGCCATCTACCTCATGAACAGTTAATATTTCTCCTATCGTGCAATAAATGTGCAATACTTTCTCACACGCACTTGTACACAGCACCTTATAATGATATACAATGCAATACTTTTCCTTACGCATTTGTACACAGCACCTTATAACAATATATAATGCAATACTTACTCTTTTGTACAAAGCACCTTATAACCTGTATATTTATAACAAATCTGTACATACATTTCAACTTCCAGATCGTTGGACTGCATCTCTGTTTAATGTCTATTGTCTTCTTTTATAATATGTATTCTGTGTTGTCACTTGTCACTTTATGTACACTGGAAGCTTCTGTAGCCAAAGCAAATTCCTTGTGTGTGTGAAGCACACTTGGCAATAAAACTGATTCTGATTCTGATTCTGATTCTGATGAAATAGTCCAAAACATCAATACATTAAGAGTTCCATTTACAGGAACTACTGTAAGTCCATGGAATCACTGTACACCTCAGCATGCAGAACATTCTGATTTTATGTGGCTTACAAATTAGTGGCTGAGTTGCTGTCATTCCCAATTGCTTCCACTTTGTGATAATACCACTAACAGCTGACTAAGAAATATAATTATCAGTGAGGTAATTTCAAGAAGACTTACTGCACAGGTGGCAACCTATCACAATACCACACTTGAATCAACTGAACTCATGAGAGAGACTCATTCTTTCACAAATGTTTGTAGAAAAAGTCTGCATGCTGAGGTGCTTGATTTTATAGATGTAGTAATGGAAGTGACTGGAACACCCTACTTTAATGATTTGGAGTCGTGTCTAAAAGCTTTTGGCAATATAGAGCATCTATGCATGTATGTGCATATAAGTGAAATTGTCATAATTTGTAACATCTAGTTGTCTTGATAGATAAAAAATTATCTTTTTTGTAAGGATCTTGTCCTTTAAATAGTCATTTGTTACTATAAATCTATGGTATTCTTGTTATAGCCAAGTTGTACTGACATGAAGGTAAGGTCATCAAGTCCCTTGTCTTTACCAAACCCAAGCCAAACACACCGGTCCTTTAGTTAAACAGACATCAAACGCAACGGCAGCCTTATTAAACACACTCATATGTATAAGAAAGTTATAAATAGCATTATATCAGGATGAAGGTGATGTCTTAAAGATAAAATGCTTTCAGAATAATTTCAAAACAACTATACATAAGCTATTGTGGGCTAATTTCCACAGAAACCATCCTATAAATGCCTGTAATACTTTTAAAACTTATTTATTTTGGATTTTGCTGACCAGCCAATGGTGTAAGTTTAAAGCAAGACTTATTATTTTCTGTTTAAATTTGTATTACTTTTGAAAATCTGTTTAATGATAGAAATATTATGAACCTTGATTTCATGAGATGACAGATAAAATCTTAGTTAACTTTTTATTAAGCGCAAAATATGAACAAAAACATTTTTATAAAGAGGACATGGGCAAGTGGATGACAGCATCTGTCTTTATAAACATAGACTTTTTCTGCACCATTACAAATATATAATGTTCATCCACACCATGGTGCTGAATATATGTAAAATATATGTATACTATGTAAATATATAAACTATCTAGTATAACAAAAAGGTCAGTTTTAACATGAGATCTGCCAACTCCAGAAAAAAACAACAACGAGGAGGAAGCCCATTACTTTTCTGTAAAGTTTTTCACAGTTTAGACTCAGATTAAAAATCAAAACACAGATGAGGTATGGTTTACTGATCCTTAATCATTTTAACAGTAAAATCAATAGAAACTAATGACTGTAAACATTTGCAGGTAAATGTGTAATCCAAGTAAGGCCGAGTAACAGCTTAAACCGGTCATACAGAACTAGGTAAAATGGCTCTGAAAATGTTTCGAATGACAACACCAGGCTACAACTTAATAGAGATTTTGAACTCGCAATGCTAAACTTACTAGATTTAGCATATCTGTAACATAAATAGACACACATGCATATCACAAGCAAACCAGGGGATCATAATGTTCAAGTCTGGGTCACACCTACTGGATTACACAGATCTATACTATACTCCCTCCTCTCGTAAGAACTGGAAAACAGAAGAAAAGTCTTTGTTGGAGTATCCTCGAGCACACATGGTGCGGTAGATCTGATGTGCCAATGAACCAAGGGGAATCGGGGTCTGAGTACTGGTTGCAGTATTCTGAGCAAAACCAAGATCCTGTAAATACATACAGCATAGTTATTTTATGTGTGTATGTGTGGATATGTAGACAGACAGACAGACAGACAGACAGATAAAGATATGTAAACAAATAACAGGATTTGGGGACTGGAAAATAAATGAGCAGAGAACGTGAATGCAAAGTCTTTAGTCATAAAGTCATTTTAAGCTGTATATTTATAATGGTTTCCATTTAAAACTTTAAAATGTAAAACTAATTTATCACACTGTAAGTGATTGTTGGAAAAATGTATAGTGCTTTAACAAAATTATTCAACTGCCTGTCATAAGATAAAACAGTTTTGGGGCAATCTGTAAAACAGTTAATCAGTTATATCGTTAATCAGAAGCCAAGCTGGGTAGATTACATATGAACTGCACTAACTAATTTGTAGTCAGTAATATAATTTGTATTATATTATGATTTAAAAAGGTTTAACAAAACTTCATTACAACATTAAAGCAACTACAAAAAACAGCAAAATTCACAGCTGCATCCATTATTTCATGCAAAAAATCATCAGAAGTACATATGAAATCAGCAACTTTGTGTTTTTCATCAATATGGTCATATTTCATATTACTTATATTTTTATAAACATTCTTCAAAATAAGAAAAAAAAAATAGAATCAATGAATGAACACTTACTACCAATGTGTAAATAAAAATCTTGTAATCCATAATAAGAATGTAGTCTAATTATGAGTACATAAAAATAATTTTGCTTTAATTACTCTTAAGTACTTGATTTTTGGAACACAATATATGATAATCCAGATTATATATGTATAAAATCTAAAGACTGCAAGTAAATATCTGTATATGGACATCTGAAAAAAAAAAGAAAGACATAAAGCGCTTTATTTATTTAGCTGTTCTTGTAAAACAGTCAATTAAAACATTAAGGGTTAACAACAGTAAAGACTAAGGGTGCTTTCACACTTGGTTCAATTGCCTGGACCGTACCCAAGTTCGATTGTCTCCCTTTGCCACCTGCTTGGTTGGTTTGTGTTCACACTGTCTTTTTTCCTTCTGAACCCCGGTACGCTTGCGTCATCAAGCCGATGTTTTGTGTACGTCTGTTGCCAGGTGACGGACACGAAAGCAAAGCGCCAAAAGGGAGAGACGTCCGCACATCGCGGTTGTTTCGATTTAACTGAACCTTTTGGTTTAGAACATACAGAAAACGGCTCGCGTCTTTCTGCCGCAAACATATTATACACGTTCAGAACATCACACGATGTCCAAGCTGTTTTTGGAGGAGACAAGCATTATTATGTGTTTGCTCTGTCTCAGTCGCGCTTGTCAGCGCGTGATACTCAGACACACACACACACACACACACACACACACACACACACGAATGAACGTTATAAAAACTATAGTTTGCTGTACTGTTGACGGTTCACTTCCGGCTTTTGGTACGATTGCATTCATACAACAAGTGAACCGTACCAGAGTTCACATGAACCGTACCCCAGACCACCTCTTTCAGGCGGACTCGGGTACGGTTCACGGGTGCGCACCCGAGTTCAGAAGACGTGTTCACACTAGCTAAACGTACCGTACTATGACGTCAAACGAACCCGGGTGCAGACCAAAAATGCTAGTGTGAAAGCACCCTAAGGCCCAATCTCGATTCTATTTTTGTACCTCTCCCCCCTTCCCCTTCCTCTTGGCCCTTGAAACAGAGTGTAAAGAGAAAGGGCTTCAAAATTAACCCCCAAGAAATGGGACAGCACTACAATATTTGCACACGTCATCATATGTCATCGCATCTCTTGCTTCAAGAGCGCTGTAATTACAGCCATGCTGTCATTGTAGCTGGTTTATTTTGGGAAATTGTCTTACCCAATGGTTTCGAGTGTGGTCCTGAAAAAAAAAAGTCTCCCTATCGAGGGGCATCTAGCCCTTCCCCTTAGCTCAACGCCTTTAAGCTATAAAGAGAATTGAGACACCACTACTCCTTCACATGTACATGCAAAAGGAGGGTAAGGGGTAAAGGGAAGGGCTAAGGGGGAGAATTGGGATTGGGCCTAAAGAGCTTTCACATACTGGTGGATTATTAATCAGCCTACTGATAAGTTATTGGTTGCCAAATAAATTTGTTTTTGCACTGTACATAGCATATCACGACAGACATCAAGAACCAGCAAGTGAATCTCAACAATGGTGACATGCCTGAAACTGTGACTGACGTCAGTTGTATTTCTGAACCAATGTAAAAACTTGTACATTACAGAATTTGTTTCAGGGAAATTACGTATGTTGATCAGTGACAAGTGCATTTACTATGAGGTAATATTACTTTTATTGAACTGATAATGTAATTTTTTTTTTTATGAAAAATGAGGGGGCATCACGGTGGCGCAGTGGATAGCACATTCGCCTCACAGCAAGAAGAATGCTGGTTCGAGCCTCGGCTGGGTCTTTGTGGAGTTTGCATGTTCTCTCAGTGTTCGCGTGGGTTTCCTCCAAGTGCTCTGGTTTCCCCCCACGAGTCCAAAGACATGTGGTAAAGGTGAATTGTGTAAGCTAAATTGTCCGTAGTGTATGAGTGTGAATGAGTGTGTTTGGATAATCCCTAGTGATGGGTTGCAGCTGGAAGGGCATCCGCTGCGTAAAAAATATGCTGGATAAGTTGGCAGTTTATTCCACTGTGGTGACCCCAGATTAATAAAGGGACGAAGCCAAAAATAAATTTAAGGCAGCAGGTGAACTTTCTAAGTTTAACTAACGTGAATTGTTTTACAGAGTAGATTTTAAGCAAGTCTTCCAATATTTGTACAAATTTTGAATCTGTAATAAAATTGGATTTTAAGAGGCAAGTTAACATCCATTGATGTGACTGACCACACTGTTTTCATACCAGATTTATTGCATATCTTTTGATACACGAGACGATGAAGTGCTGTGATAGAAGAACCATACAGCATATGCCCAAGCCAGATCCACAAAAGAAAATTACATAAATCAACCACAACATTTTAAAATACTTCTAATTAGGTTATGGACTGATTTTATTGTCAACAACCACAAAACCAGTAAAAAGTGTCAATTATTTTTAAATAAAACTTTGTTTTTAAATTTAAAAAAAGCTCTTCATTGATGTATAGTTTCAAAGGACAGGACAATATCTGGCCAAGAAGGTAGCACTGTCGCCTCACAGCAAGAAGGTTGCTGGTTCGAGTCTCGGCTGGGTCAGTTGGCATTTCTCTGTGGGGTTTGCATGTTCTTCCCATGTTCGCATGGGTTTCATCCGGGTGCTCCGGTCTCCCTCACAAGTTCAAAGACATGTGGTATACAGGGAGTGCAGAATTATTAGGCAAATGAGTATTTTGACCACATCATCCTTTTTATGCACGTTGTCTTACTCCAAGCTGTATAGGCTCGAAAGCCTACCAATGAAGCATATTAGATGATGTTCATATCTGTAATGAGAAGGGGTGTTGTGTAATGACATCAACACCCTATATCAGGTGTGCATAATTATTAGGCAACTTCCTTTCCTTGGACAAAATGGGTCCAAGAAAAACTAATGACATGGCCTCCTTGTTCACCTGATCTGAACCCCATAGAGAACCTGTGGTCCATCATCAAATTTGAGATTAACAAGGAGGGAAAAAAAGTACACCTCTCTGAACAGTGCTGGGAGGCTGTGGTTGTTGCTGCACGCAATGTTGATGGTGAACAGATCAAAACACTGACAGAATCCATGGATGGCAGGCTTTTGAGTGTCCTTGCAAAGAAAGGTGGCTATATTGGGCACTGATTTGTTTTTGTTTTGTTTTTGAATGTCAGAAATGTATATTTGTGAATGTTGAGATGTTATATTAGTTTCACTGGTGAAAATAAATAATTGAAATGGGTATATATTTGTTTTTTGTTAAGTTGCCTAATAATTCTGCACAGTAATAGTCACCTGCACACACAGATATCATCCTAAAATAGCTAAAACAAACTAAAAACTACTTCCAAAAATATTCAGCTTTGATATTGATATGAGTTTTTTGGGTTCATTGAGAACATGGCTGTTGTTCAATAATAAAATTAATCCTCAAATATACAACTTGCCTAATAATTCTGCACTTCCTGTAGGTAAATTGGGTAATCTAAATTGTTCATAGTGTATGTGTGTGAATGAGAGTGTATTGGTGTTTCTCAGTAATGGGTTGCAGCTAAAAGGGCATCTGCTGTGTAAAACGTATGCTGGATAGGTAGCCGGTTCATTCCGCTGTGGCGACCCTAGATTAAATGAAGGGACTGAGCCAAAAAGAAAATGAATGAATGAAAATTTTAATTACTGAGAAAGTTTCCATGTTTATATATACAGTAGGAAATGTACAAAATATCTTTATGAAAGACCATCTTTATTTAATATTCCCGTTTGTATTATATTTTTATAATATATTAAATCAAACATTTTAACCTGCACCACAGTTTCTTGGCATCCACAAACAGAGCAACGTCTGAGGTTGACAGTCTTACTCTATATCTTCATTAAATCCAACAGAGACTCGTGTTAAGGGGCGTGACGAAGAGAATTGCAATTTTCCAGATATTAAATGTGGGCATTTCAGAAGCGTAGAAATGAATAATTCAGATAATTTACTGACTGGGGAGTTAGTTTTGTGTTCTAACAATATACGTTTAAATATGACAATTTTTTAAGCCTTGAAAATACTTGGTGTTTCAAATAGGTTTACCATGTTTGCAAACAGGTTGTGTTATTTACTAGTATTTTACATTATTTCAGATTGTCTCAATAAATTATGACTTGAAACACTGATTTGACTTACAGTGAGGTGTGGCGTATTTTCTAGAAAAAGCTCATATTTTTTTAACCAGGATAAAAAAAATAAAAAAACAACAACATTTCACTCACTTTAGCCATCAGTGTTGTTCCGAAGCCTCCCTGGTAGTTGTTTGCGGATGGCACTCCTTCCATGACACCTGGGACGGGATTATAAGTGTCGCTGGACCAGCATCGCCCAGAACTCATGTTCAGAATTTTTGCCAGCAGCTTTGGATCCAAACCCAGTCTGTTTAAAAGAATGGATGAGAGAAAGGTCAAAGGACAGAGGTCAGGCATATCCCTGACCTTTAGGCTCAGGAGCAGATCATCCTTAAGTGGAAAGAGGGCCTGGATAATACAGTATTGATATTTAACAGGAGCTGCAGTTCATCATTTTCTACTCTCTCGCTTGTGTTGTCCCCCACACAAATGCAGGGGTAATAAAACTCTGACACAAGCAGCTGTCTTATTAACTCACCCCCACCCATCCGTCCCCCTATAAGAGTAACTGGGGTGATTTCAGTCCTGCTTCTCAAGTAGATCTGAGTGAAATGGGCTTTGCTGCTTTAGATGATTGGGCATCTAAATCACATTCTATAATAGGGATCAGAACCGACAGACAGCAAACACAACAAGATAATGACATTTTCTGAAGAAAGTGTGTGCTTGCTAGGGTGTTGTTTGATGCTAGTTCACTTGAAGTCTCACTGACATTAACAAACAACAAAAATATTTTGAAGAAATTTGAAATAGAATCTTTGTAATCATATTGTTGGTGTTTATTTTTTTAAATAATACTATTTGTATTTAGGTTTTGATCCACTCAAAAAATAATATCCAGCATTAAAAAAATTTTCATAGTCTCAATCAATTTTAATAATTAAATAAAAAAGAATCAGGAATAAGATAAACACATTAGAACCTGAGCTAACCTTGGCCTCTGACCTTGTCAAAAAAATATCAAATTATCCGATAACCTGATGACGATTCCAAATATTAAATATTAAAAACATCAAAATAATACAACAAACTGTCAAAATAATATATATTTTATATTTCATGCATTATTTTTTTATATCTGCTGCCCAAATTAAAGTAAATTTTAAAATCATGCTAAACAAAACATCATTGTATTTCAATGTATTTTAATATACAAACTGTATTTTACATGTTTACAAAAAGTAGATAGATGTTGACTCAAACAAAAAAATACTTTATGAAACAATTTTTTTAAGTTTTATGAAGTGGATGCTCTGGGAAACACCCATACACTCTCAAATTCACACTTGTACAATATGGCCATTTATTTATTTTTTTGTCTTCCTAATTCACCTACAGCGCAAGTCTTTGGACTCTGTGGGGGAAACCAAAGCACCTGGAGGAAACCCACGGGAACACGGGGAGAACATGCACACAGAAATCACAAGTGGCCCAGCCGGGACTCAAACCAGCTACCTTCTTGCTGTGAGGTGACAGTGCTAACCTCTGAGCCACCGCGCCACTCTCAAAACTTTATTTTAGTGAATGAAAATGAATTATAAATGCATTACATAATAAACTAAGAGCTATAATAAGTAGATTGTTTAAGGAGATAAAAAGAGTATAGTTGACAAAAAGCCATTTTAAAAGAAAAAAGTGATGGTGGAAAAAAAGAAAGAGGGAAATCTGAGGATGATGTGTAACTGGGCAAAAAGCTGCCGGCTCTAACTTTAACAAGAACATAAATATGACCACATCAAGAGCGACTTAACATACGCGTGTGTGTGCACTCACGCCGGAGCGGCAGCGGTGGTAAGACAGTAAAGTACGCTTTTTAGCTTTCTTATGTCTATTAAACTATGATGAGTGTTTAAGGGCAGTTATACAGTAACTCCACCTGTCTCTCATTCAGTGGGCCGCGCCTTCATACATCCACTCACGCACCAACACTTTTACAAGTCTATGCAATAATTAAGAGACAAGGACACACAGCTGTGCGTAAAACGTCTATTTCTATGATTCGGTCCCACATTGTCTGTTTTTACAGAGTGTTTTGGAAATTTTAAATCTCAGTAACATGTGTTTTGTCATTTGACAGTTGTTTTGGGGGGGTTTTAATATCTGTAAACAACCCACTGACTGACCCCGTATCAATCTCCTTTTTCGATCTCTCTTTCTCACTTTCCCCCTTTATGTCTGTGTCTCTCAGTCTCTTGGGGACAACCGGTGACATATGTTCAACATCGTTCCCGCCTTCCCCCAGCTCACACACACACACGCTCACACATACACACGTTCTGGGTCAGTGACTGAAAAGGTTACTGCCTCAACTGCAACCTGGCTTCTCTGCTTCAACACAAATCACTCTCTCAGCACGAGAAATGAGGAGGGGAGGTGTCTCCACTGTTAAACTGCTAAAGCTCACTTTGTATGGCAGTTATTCTGGTTCTCTATTACTATTATTAAACTTGATCGCACATCATGTCTCAATAAGCACAAAATTACTGCAACCAGGCCACACACAAAACTGGTAGTTAAAAAAAAAAAGACAGAATCCACAATACAAAATCTGATAACATAAACTGGCAGGGCATGACCAGCAGGGCATATAGGCTCACCAACACTAATAAACATTAGACTTGCATTGCTACATTATGGAACCTTAAGCAGAAGCCTATAGTACCACAAAACAATTCTAGGTAGCTAGTAAATTGCAGACCAATTTCAAATCTACCTCTTGTATCAAAGTTAAAAAAGATGTCAACACAATTATGTTCATTCTTAGAAAAATAAATTTTAAGAAATCAGTAATCACAGTCACGTTTTGGAATTATGGCCCTTATCAGAGTTACTAAAGACCCGTTTTTGTCGTCCAACTGAGACTGCATATATTTGTGTTACTTTTATACTATCAACTTCAACATTCTCTTGTAAAGGCTTGACAACACAGGATCAAGCGATCATTTGACATGACTCAGATCCTAACTGATTTTGGAACTCGATATAACCTAATCCAGATTATATATGTATAAAATCTACCAAGCTCTGGTCAGAAAGAAATAAATTATTCTAGCATTAAAAATGTATTTTTTCTATTAACGACTGAAATATCTGTTAATGGGCATCTGAAAAAAAGACATACATTGCTTATTTTTTTCTGCTGATCTTAACCTAACTCACTGACATCAAGTAAAAAAAAGATCAATATGAAGTACCACAAGGCTCAGTACCCAGGCTGTTGCTTTTCACAATGTACATGCTACGCCTAGGAGGTATCATAAAAAAAAAAGTTAAAGTTGTCTGTCTGTCCAGACAGTTCGGGCCTTGGCTGAGTCACTTGGTATTTCTGTGTGGAGTTTGCATGTTCTCCCAATGTTCACATGAGTTTCCTCCGGGTGCTCCGGTTTCCTCCACAAGTCTAAAAATATGTGCTATGTGAGTTGGGTAAGCTAAAATTGTCCGTAGTGTGTGTGTGTGTGATTGAGTTTGTATGGATGTTTCCCAGTGATGGGTTGCAGCTGAAAGGGTATCCCATGCGTAAAACATAGGCTGGAAAAGTTGGTGGTTCATTCCGCTGTGGTGACCCCAGATTAATAAAGGGACTAAAAAGAAAATGAATGAATAAATGAATGAATGAATGAACTCGTGTTTTAACCTGTGATGATCACGCAACATAAATAGTTTATGAAGCTTACCATGAGAAAGGCAAAGATGGCTAACATGGGTAAGACAGAGGGAGTCAGCGACGTAAACATAATTGATGCTGATCTGCTTACACCAGGTAATAAGATGCATTTTAGTCAGTCAGATATGACATGTAAACGAAACGCATTCCTGTACAAATTTCAGTTTTTTTTCCACTTCCATCCATGTACTGTACAGGCTTTCTCTAATCTTTCAAATTAATAGCACCAAAAATAAACATTAAACAATGATTAGCTTTTTTTTTAACATTTATTTAGTAACTAAAACAATAAAATACTTTGTGAATGCTTTATGCACTGATATTTAGTTCCTTGCTTTCCAATGAGTTCCTATTTCCTAAAACAAAATTTATAATGTTTTACTGTTTAACATGTATATACACTGTTGACTTAATTAAAATTTGTTGACCAAATAATTTAGAACATTGAAAGTAAACACACTGGGTGATTTATGAATAAAATTATAATGCAAAGGATCTGGAATTAATCAAGTAAAAAAAGGATACAACATTTTGGAGGTTGTAATTATTGCTGTATTACTTGTTTTTTTGCAGAGAATACATGTATCAACAGCATTAATGACAATATCCATTAAATAAAATATCCACAATACTCTACAAAACCCACCACCAAAAAAAAAAAACAACACCCCCCCCCCCCCCCCCCCCCCCCCCCCCAAAAAAAAACAAACAAACAAACACTACTAAACATGGGATATTCATGAGAGCTGATGTTTAACGACAATGAGACAGCTTTAGTCTAATGCAAAAACAGTAAAATATGTTTAATAATATAAAATAAGTATTTAATATAGCAAAAGAAAAAAAAGAAATAATTTCTGGACAAAACAAAGAGTTAAATTGAAGACATTTTTATCCGTAAAAATACAGTCCTACAGAATTATTTTTTAAGAGTGTATTAACATGAATGATAGCTGTTGTTCTTGAGTTTGTGTCAAGATGATGATCCATGGGAGAACTTTGAAAGGTGTTGTTAGGCAATATTTGTTAGGCTACTTTTTTGCAATTATCAACAACTTTCACATTTGATTAGAAATATTAGAAATGAAAGTTCTTTTGAATGAATGTATCTGGAGAAATGCAAGTGATGTTCTAAAAACGCTCAGATGAGCTCTTCTCCAGCTGTCAAAGCTTTTTAAAAAATGCAGAGCACTGAGAGTAAAATGCGCACTCAGCGTCTGGCTACACTGCAGGCATTTTAACAACAACGGAATAAAAAACACTCAGCTAACATTTCTTCATAGCAAAATGCACTTTAGTGGACACGCGCCCTCAAGACCAAATGAAAAATTCAATTCACAAAATTCACAGAATGCATATTTGACTTAAAAAATTGAGGTCTACTAACTACTTTAGTTTTACTTACTGGACCTGAAATATTGTACACTACTGTTCTGGATAGATGTGCTCATTGTCAGTCAAAAATTGTATTATTGTATAGCAATCTGTAATGTGTCCACACCTAAAACATTTGCACCCAAAACTGCATTTTAAAAAAATATTTGAGGAAAAGAAGTTAATGTTATTATCCTAGGATGGAACTACTTCAGTACATTTGAAATGATGAGAGAGACGTGACTATTTGTATGGCATACTTCCCACATGCTACTATTTTACATTCACCTTAGTGTGCTTAAGAGTTATAAAAATGTTACTTATGAAACCCATTATGTTTTCAATTTTTTTTCCATTTTGTTTGGAACAGTGTTAAACGTAACTGTATTATAGAGCACTCATTAAAACACTTATTGTAAAAACCCTGGAGTGTTCCAAGTTATTACAAGTCTTTTAAACTTTTGACTTGTTTTATGACTAAAATATATATTTTATATCAATATCAATGAAGTTACCATATATGGCTCTTTGCACAATAAAGAATTAAGGACTAGGGGTTGTAAACATTTTGTTTCATTCAGGGCTACTAAAAGCCTATTTTACATTCTTTCTGAATCTTACATGATTTAACCCTTGTGCACTGTTGAAATTTACTACCCTTTCATTATGTTCAGGATGAAAACATCCACTGAATTAAACTGTGGTAAAAACGCATAAGATAAATATATACATTTAATTTCTTTAGCTTAAATCTGTAAATCAACTTCAGTCCTGATCAAAACTACGAAATGTTTTTTTGTTAATTATAGAATTTTAACTCTTTAATTGCCAATCTCATAAATGATGTCACTGATTTGGTGAAAACACACACACACGCACGCACAAAATGACGTGTTTTCAAAATAAAAACTAACTGTGGACTGTTTTTTCCCCCTTTTATCACCATCTTGGACATGTGAACAATTAGTAACAACATTGCCTTTGATGCATTGTTAGATCTTTTTTTTCTCACTAACTTACTGTTGGTGGCTGTTTTAACCCCATTGACTTCCATTATAACCACATTTGATGGTGTATAAATACACAGTCCTTGTTTTTGTTTACTTCATGTAGTTCTGAGAGCTGAGATGCATATTTTGATTTTCTCAGACACATCAAGGTAAAAGTGCCAACAATCAAAACCACCAACAATCAAAACTGCATGATTATATGGTGTCATGGTTTTGCAATAAAAAGATGTGATAATAATGGAAGTCAATAAGGCAAAAACAGCTTCCAACAGCATATTAGGTAAAAAAATAAAAATAAAATCAATGAAAATAATGCTTCAAAAACTATGTTGTTTCACATGTCCAAGACAGATACAATGTAAAACAAAACAAAAAAATACAGTGCACAATTACTTTTTATATTGAAAATAAGTCATTTTGTGTGCTTTTTTCACCAAATCAGTGACACATTTATGAATTTGGCAATTAAAGAGATAAGATCCTGTTATTTTCTAAGGAATTTATTAATAGATTTATGCAAAAAAAAAAAAGGAAAGGAAAACAGAAAAAATATACATCTGATGCGATTTTACAACAATATAATTTAGTGGATGTTTTCATCCCGAACATAACAAAAGAGTAGAAAATTTGCTCAAAGTGTATTGTTGAGTTTTAAGATTATTTAAGATTTAAGATTCTTATTTTTTAAGAAAATAAGATTTGTTCAAAAATTATTCCGCTAGCTGAAACAGCTATGGCCAAATTAAGACTCAAAATCACCCCAGTGTGGATGAAAACATCCCCAACAGTACATAAGGGTTAATGTGACTTTCATGTCTTCAATGTTTTTTCAACATCAACAATGCTAATTTGACAGTAATATAAGGTACACATAAAACTGACATAAAAGGAGCACTTTTAAAGGACATTGATGAAAATGTGGCTGTGTATAGTGTGTGCAGGTTAATACCGAAGCAGACAGGGAAAGGAAAACAGATGTAAGAGTCTTGTTAAACAGGATGAGTAAATTACAGTTAAAGAAAAAGGAACAGAGGAAATAAACTGAAGGCGTTTGATGTTTGATCACTGCATTAGAAGGGGGCCCATTTTGTTAAAGACTCATGTTTATACACTATGCTCCTTGTTCTCATTTCATCTTTATCAAACCCTGGTGCTCTCGAGATTATAAACACGGTCTTATAAGCAAACACACAGGCCACAATTTTATTAATGTCTTTAAGAGGCAAGAAACAAGTTTATTACCAAATGTCAATTATCTTTCTTTTTTCAAACATCTGTACATGGGCTGTTTGTGTGTGAAGGCGCTGGTGTAGTGGATGAACCTTCAAAGCCTCTCAATTCTGCATGTATGTGGTATCTCTAAAAAAAAATTAGGCACATTCGTGGTTGTAGCTTCTGTTTTTTTTTTTTTTTTTGAGTGAGACAGCAGCACACGCATGCATAAGTGAAGATAGATGGAGATGGAGGGAGAGGGGGGAGAGAGAGAGGGAGAGAAAGAGAGAGATAATAACTGTCTTTTGGGGACACATCTTTCAGGCAAAACATCATGCATGGTCAGAGATATCAAGCACATGCTGGTGCTTTTTTTTTTTTTTTAAGAAAGAAGATACGAGTTTCTCATTACTCATTTAAGAACAATTCCATTTTTTATAATGATTTCCTAACTGTAAATAATGATTTAAAAAAGATATTTAAAATAAGGTTCCATTTGCTAACAATACTTACATAAATTAGTGAAACACACAGCAAAAATATACTTTCAGTTAAAAATCCAAAAACAAACAAAAAGTGTTCAGGGGTGTCTTCAATAATTTGTCGGTGCTCTTTGGGTAAGGAATTCATCAGAATAAACAAAAATCAGTTCAAGGCACTCAGGAAAAAAATGGAAAAAATAAAAAAGCCTTTATTCACATGGCTCTAATAATGGCTCATAATATTTGAGTTAATTTCAAAATGTAAGACATAAATAAAATCAAAAGATGTGTGTTAATATTATTTAATGAACCTGAACTAAGATTAACTAATAAGTCATATATCTATCAACTTGCATCAACAAAGATGAATAAATACTGTAACAAACATATAGCTAATTTTAGCTTGTTTCTTGTCTAAGAAACAAGCTCTTTGCTAAGTGTTATTTACCAAGTAAATAAAAGATCAAGTACACTCTCAGAAATAAAGGTACAGGAGCTGTCACTGGGGCAGTCCCTTTCCAAAAGATACACATTTGTACCCAAAGAGTTCACAATGGTACCCCAAAGGTACATATTAGTACCCAAATGTACCTAAAAAGTACCTTTGAGGTACTATTATGGACCCTTCAGGTACAAATTGAAAAGGTACCGCCCCAGTGACAGCTCCTGTATCTTTATTGATTTTTTATTTGATTTGATTTTAATATAATGTTTAAAACTTAGATGACCTCCATTTTGGCAGCAGGGCAGCAAAACTGAAAAATATAAGAAAAAATCATAATAAAGTCTAAAATATATGAGGGGACACTATACTACTGCTCTATATGAGAGGTGGAATTGGTAACTGTTCAGACTAAAAGATGAATTATTATTTCACCAGAGCACCTCCTTGCTTTCCAGTGAAAAAGCGAAACATCTTCAAACAAGTCAAACACATACAGTATCCTCTTTACATTTTCTATGTGTAGTTTGCTGCATGAGACGAAAGGCTGCAGTGCAGCATGGGAGATTTATGACAGGCAGAAACCCAAGGCATCTAAATGAGCCAGTATAAGTGCATATGAATGTGCAGATGCCTACGCACTCGCGATATTCCTGAGAAGAGGGATGAAATCGTTTGGTGCGTGCTAGATTCTAATACCGCATCCAGGGGAATGTGGATGCACATCACATTTACACAGAAACTGTTGAGCTGTATATACAAGCAACTAACAAGCAATATTTTCTGATTGCATATAATTTTCTTCGTACTATAATGTATACTTTTTAAATGTCCAGGCGACACAGTGGCTCTGTGGCTAGCACTATAGACTCACAGCAAGAAGGTCACTGGTTCGAGTCCTGGCTGGGTCATTCAGCATTTCTGTGTGGAGTTTGCATGTTCTTCCTATGTTCGCGTGGGTTTCCTCTGGGTGCTTCGGTTTTTCCCACAGTCCAAAGACATGTGGTATAGGTGAATTGAATAAACAAAATTGGCCGTAGTGTATGTGTGTGTGAATGAGTATTGATGTTTCCTAGTACTGGGTTGCAGCTGGAAGGGCATTTGCTGTGTAAAACATGCTGCATAAGTTGCCGCTGTGGTGACTCTCATAAATATGGGACTAAGTCGAAGTAAAATGAATGATTGAATGAATATATTTTGCAATTGTCAGTACTATGTAAAGATATTGCTTGCATATCGTCACAGGGTATGTAAAAAATAAATTAATTAATTAAAAATTAAAACTAAACTCCTTTAGGGCTCTGACACTAAGACAACAGCTGCCCATCGGCCAACATCATGTTTTGTTACAGTAATGCCCTGGCATCCACACCACACTGTAGATGGACTAAAATGCAGACTTTTGAAAACAGACAGATCGGCATTACAGGCTGTATAATGATTCAGCTAGTCTCAATTCAAAAGTGAATTTTTTTTTTTTAAAAACAAAATCATGTTTTTAATAAAACGTGTTTTTTAAAATAAACATGCACATACATACATTCATTCATTCTTTTTTTTTTGGCTTAGTCCCTTTATTAATATGTGGTTGCCACAGCGGAATGAACTGCCAACTTATCTATACACACTCATACACTAGACAATTTAGCTAACCCAATTCACCTTTACCACGTTATTGTACTTGTGGGGGAAACCGGAGCACCCGGAGGAAACCCATGCCAACTTATCCAGCACTTGTTTTACGCAGCGGATGCCCCTCCAGCTGCAACCCATCTCTGGGAAACATCCATACACACTCATTCACTACAGACAATTTAGCCTAGCCAATTTGTATAAAGAGTTGCCTGTATATGGCAGTCATGTGCTTAATGGACATCCTGACAGCAACGTCTCACACACACACACACACACACACACACACACACACACACACACACACACACACACACACACACACACACACACACACACACACATACAGTACACATACAAAAAAAAAGCCTTCGGCTTCATTTTGGGCCATGGCCAAAAAGACATCAAAAAACGAACAACTTTAACATACATTTCTGAAAGTGAAAGTGACACATAATTAGTGCTCTTGACACATGAAATGGATTTTGATTGAATTCTCTCTTGGTCTAGAGTTCAGACATTGAGAAGCCTTGCTTTAGAGTGTAAACAGAGATCGAATTCATGAAATGGTATAAAAACAGCAGTCTGGACGAGGGGTGTTTTCATTCTAAGACACTTTTTTTTTTTTTTGCATCGACATCCAGAAAAACTGGAAAACCTGAAGCTCACATCAATATTATGGTGGTAAAACTATGTGTCTAGTCTACTTGTAATACGGATTCTAGATTTCCTGATAAGACAGGCACTGAAGTTGTAAAAATTCTAAATTAAATAAATATTCCATTATTAAAACCCAAACAAGACAGAGTAAAATTAATTAATGGCCAGATGATGAACTACATGGTTTTATACATTTTCTAACCAAAATAAGTTAAAGGAACAACGTATTTAACTCTGCACCTATATTTATTTAAATCGCAATGTTAGCTAGCTCCCATCTATCAGAACCTCTCCACATTAAAATGGTTAACTTTAAATTAATTTAAATCTTACCCTGTAGTATATAAACAGTGATGATCCTGGAGGTTTTTATCTGTGACTGACATCCACCGAACTGTCACTTCCAAATTAATCTTATTATCCACCATATTTATTTATTTGTTTTATTTATATATTTACGTAATATTCCAGTTGTCATTTAGGAACTATCATACAAAGAGGAATAAAAGCAAAAATGATGAATCAAGATGGCAGAGAGAGAAGGCTGTTCTAAAGTCATGTCATCTTACCTGAGCATTTCAATATGCTAATATTTTCATTACACCATGAGCTGCCTGGAATGAAGAAAGCATAATTAATATTCATAGAGTAAAGCAAGAGCTGCTTTGTTAATGATTTCTACCTACAATCTTAGTTTAGGTTTCCTATTTTGAATGAATAATTCAGACATTTGGTACCTGTTGTAAACAGTTATTTTTTTACACACAGGAGCATTCTGCAAATGCTAAATTTTCATAGCGTGTTCAAGCACAGATTTTTGGTTATAATCGAAGACAACAACAAAGTTGGCCTTTGTTGGAACAAGTTGACACTGACTTGGTTTGTCATGGCCTTAAGCTTCAAACAACATGGTGTATGGCAATCAGTAATAAAACCCGCATCATTGTCAAATGTGGCACTAAATGGAACCAAGGGCATAGCATCACAAATACAAATTCATTAGTACAGTATATAACAAAATACTTCTTACTTACATTCAGTAAATGAGTCATCACATGACCCCTTTACATTTGAGTGTTACATTGCTATTCTGTGCCACTTTGAAACTGAAGCAGGGGACATATGAACTATATTTATACCTTCTCACTTTTTTATCAGACAGCACCCTCCTTCCTTCTCTCTATCACACACGCACGCACGCACGCACGCACGCACGCACACACACACACACACACACACAGACAGACAGACACAGACACAGACACAGACACAGACACAGACTAGTATTTTACCTTATTCCAAGGTTCATGGTCTCTGCTGTACCAAGCATGCCGATGGCTAACAACATGTTGTTGCAAATTTTTGCTGCCTGAAAGAGAAAATTGCAAAATAAATTCAGCGACACCAAAAATCGAAAACACAGGCTTTATAGCTACTCATAATGTATTAACTGCATGTATTGTAAAAACTGCTCATAAATGTAATGCATATTACATTATCATTGTAATTAAACATTTATAATGTGATAATTTTTCCAAAATGTTATAAAATATTGAGCTTATAAATGTAACAACAATTACATTATAAGAAACATACTGAATCTGTAAACTCACCAAAAATATTGTTATATTGTCATATAATTAATAATAAGCTTTTTAAACATTCATTCATTTTCCTTGGGCTTAGTCCCTCATTTATCAGGAGTCGCCACAGCGGAACGAACCGCCAATTATTCTGGCCTTCAAGCCACAACCCAGCACTGGAAAACACCTATACACTCTCATTCACACACAGACTCATACACTACGGCCAATTTGGTTTACCCAATTCACCTATACTGCATGTATAGGTGAAAACCGGATCACCCGGAAGAAACCCACACCAACAAGGAGAGAACATGCAAACTATACAAAAATTCCTCGAACCAGCGACCTACTTGCTGTGAGGCATTAGTGCTAGCCAATGAGCCACCGCGCCATCCCTTTTTAGACTTAATACATTTAAATGTTTGTTTAACTACCTACAAAAGCAACATATTTCCCTGCTGAAAAAAAAAATTCAATCAGCATATGCTGGTATACAGGTAATATACAAGGTATATTTTAATGCTGGTTAGCCAGTCTGTGCTGGTCAGGACCAGCAAAGAAGCAGCACTAGCATATGCTTATGTCTTTTTCAGCAGGGTTAAATGTGCAATTATAATAAATAACTTTTGTAAGTAAATTTTCTGCTGAGAATGTGAGTAGTGGCATAACAGCAATTTTACTGATTCAAAATATCATGAGTATTACATATGGAAGACATGAAGAAATCAGTATTTTGATATATTTACAGCAGGGAATTTGCTTCACGTCTTCATGGAACATGATCTTTACCTAATAAGCATAATTATTTTTGGTATAAAAGAAAATCACATCATCACAATCATTTTGACTAATTTAATCCATTTTTATACCCATACAACCTAATAGTGGTTTTGTGTATCTGAGACTGATTTAATCAGATTTACCTGGAATCACCTGGAGGAAACTCACGCCAATAACAGGGAAACATGCAAACTCCACACAGACATACCAACTGACCTAGCCAAGGCTTAAACCAGTGACCTTCTTGCTGTGAGGTGATTGTGCTACCCACGGCGCTACCATGACACTTATATATATATATATATATATATATATACAGATTTTTTTTTTTACATTCTTTATTATTTAATTACACAACAGTAGAAGAGATTAAAGCTTGTGTTCATATATTTACCTGTCCACTTCCCACGTCGCCACAGTACACCACATTTGCTCCCATACAGGTGAGCAGCTCCTGGGCAGCATTGTATTCCTCCTCAACTCCACCGACCAAGAAAGTGAGTTTAGCCAAACTGGCTGCACCAACACCTGAACAGAACACAGTCATGCTAGTGAAAAAAAAAAAAAAAAATGACGGCAACAACAACAAAAACAACAACAAGCAAATAGATACAAAAATTACTTATAAACATTATGTGTATTTGTAAGTGTTACAGCGACACAATTATGGCATTTCAAAATACTAAAATTACAATACGACACTTGATTTTAATGTGTGCTCTTCACAGGGTAATTACCAAGTAGCTTTAATTAACAGCATGTACTGTAGTTACTTGGCAGTCAGCAATCGTTTTAGTTTAGTATAAGTACCATGTAATTATGTACAATTAACTGCCATTACTACAGCAAGCACAAAAATATTAAGCGAGTAAATACTTACTTAGTACTGAGAAACATTAGGCATGAATTAACCATGTTAAGAAATAAACTATGTACATGCAATGCAAGTAAACAAAACACAAAATAAAGTAAGATGAAAAGTAAAATAAAAAAAGACCATATTTACACATATTCCAAATTACTTTGAAATAACATGGTTAATGTAAACATTAAATTTGACAATAGAAAGACTCAACTGTTACCTACTAATTTAACTTAAGCAGGTTCAAATTTAGTCAACACTCAGTGTGTGTGCTGTAGCAGAGGAGGGTATTAATAAGCTGTCTGGCACCAGCGGGACAACATTTGAGTGTTTGCCTTTAAAAGCCGATTGTCCAAATCATCCCTCACAACTCTCTAAGGACAAGGAGCCATTGTCCTCCTGGCCACAAACATACACTAGCGCACGACAGCTGTGCCTAAAGCAACACTCCTCCCCCTAAGTGAACACGCCCCCTGGGGTATGAGTGACAGCTCTAAGGGGTAATTAACTTTACACTTTATCATGTTCAATTAAGTGCCACGCCTTAAAAGGACCAAGCGTGGCCAATCACGTTAAAGCGTGCCATGTTCTACAAGGGAGGGGTGCTTTAAAGCTGCTGACATAGATATGTGTGTCCGGGGATTTGGCCGATTAGAATGCAATTAAAGCAATAAAATTGGCTGAATTTATTTTTAAACACTAAAACCTCATCTGCTGCATTAAAATCCCCGAATACCCACATCAACACACACGAACAAGATCCAATTTATAATCACACCCTGGATATAATGTGATGCAGGACAAAAAAAAGGATGAAGTGCTTTTGAGTTGAGTGGTCTGTTTGTGTTTGTGTCAACACTAATGAATGGGCTGTTTTATACTGAGAAGCTAATAATGCTGAAGTTAATTATTAAAGACCAAGAGAAAAGAGCTGATGCAAGATAGATCGAGTGAAACAGAGATAAAGAAAGAGAGAGAAAGAGAGAAAGGAAAAGAGAGTCTTTATGACTTCCCCTGTATTGATTTGTCGTACTTATCCGTCATCAATAATTCTCTCATTAGCTCAGCGCGTCTGTCATTTCCCTTGCGCTAGAAGAGTAAACGTGTGAGTGCTTCTGGGCTTTGTTTATCCATAAACAAGCATTAATATGCAGTCATTCCTTTTTCAAACAATTCGAACTTTATTGAAATTAAACAAGACGTCATTAGAATATTGGCAATGCTAATTATAATGTACATAAAATCAATATGCACACGCAAAGGTCAAAACATACAGAAAATATAAACCTTACACTAGTTTACTATGAGTCCAAAATCTTTCTTCTTCTTCTTCTTCTTATAAAAGTATTATGAAATACTTTATTACTGCATAGTTTTGTGTAATGTCCTACAAAATAGGGCTGCACAATATTGGAAAAATCTGACATTGAGTTATTTTGTTTTGCTGCGATATATATTGCAATATAAATATCATTTTTTCAGATTGAATAGCTTTATTTAGAGAGATTTCATGAAGTTTGATTAACTGGGATTATCATGTGTTTTTCTATGTAATGCATCTGCATAAAATATATTAAAAAACGAGAATTTATAAATGCGACAGATGAAGAATATAAGTTAAATAAACAGTGCTTTAGAGTTTTCTGGAGAGTGTAACGGTAATCAAGAAGAGAAACTGAACAATTAAACGTAAAATAAGAAGGTCATCATTGTATAGGGCTGCGCATCGATGGATTACTCTTCAGTGTTTGAATGTGAATATTAAACCTCACGGAACTGAACTAAACTGAACTTCAACACTGAAAACTGGACTGACACTGTTTCGGTTTACTATAATCCATGAAGCTGCTCTGACACAATTTACATTGTAAAAGCGCTGTAGAAATAAAGATGAATTGAACTGAAAATAATTTGTAAAAAAAGAATTTAATAACCTTTTAATGAATGATCTAATCCTGTGATGCGACTATTGTAGATACACACATTGTGATATAGATGCTCAAACAATATATTGTTTAGCCCTACTACAAACTATGCATTTTGTCTCACGCGATGACAGATTCTTTTTTTTTTATAATAATTTTTTAGGGGTTTTTACCTTTATCGATAGGACAGTGGACATTGACAGACAGGAAAGTGTGGGGAGCAGAGATAGGGGAAGGATCAGCAAAGGACCTTGAGCCAGCAATCGAACTCGGGTCGCCGCGAGCACCTCGGTGCTATGTGTTGACGCACTAACCACTAGGCTATTGGCGCCGACAGCGATGACAGATTCTTGTAATCCATGCGATAAAATAATGTTAACAACAGGAATCTATCTTTACTTTTACTGCCTTTGAACATTTATCTACTCGTCTATTACTGAAAATAACAGAATAATTAGCAGGTCACTGTTAAATAAACAGAATAGCTGATCTCATTCTTATCATTAGGCCCAGTCTTTGTCTGTATTTTAGGCACTGATTCTAATGGAAAATCTGTGTAATCAAACCAACCTGAGAAGTTCTTAATGCTAGGTGCATGAAAACACTTCAGTTAGCCAAACTACTCACTCAGAAAGAACTAATGTTAAGTAGATACGACTATAACAGCAAACATATATGATGAAGAAACCCAGATAAAAGTAAATGCTGACAGAGATCCATGCAGCTGTTCAGGTATCGCAAACTCGCTTTCCAGCATTTTAAAGATTCAAAAATGGCACTAAACCATTTTTTAAAACACTGAAACCTTTCAATAGTGGCAGTTACATTGAACTACATTTGTAGATATGAGCTTCTTTCTCTTCTGACTTCTGAGTGAGACTTTGGAGGTGTGCAGATTTTGTGTGTAAATTAAATATTTCTACAAGCTTTTAGAACTGCTGACAGTCATAAAGACCTTAAATGACAGAATTAGGTTTTTCCAGCCCATCAGACACACATACAAACACTTGTGCTTTTTCCGATCTATCTGCTAGCCTCTTGAGCTGATCAATAACTTTTTCTTTTTGACTGTAAAAAGACCAGCATTGATTGCCCTCAGACAATGGGGATTCGAAAGTGATTGTCTCTCTAAATGACTGCGCTGGCAGGGCAGTAAAGTGATCTCAAGAGAACATTCTAGGAACTGTTCTTATTGTGTTTCCAATACCAGAAACACTGCTGTAAAAAAATTAGGCAAACCTCGATAAAACAGACGGTATATCAGAAGATGTCAATGATTCATTTCTTTTACGATCAAAGCTATATTTGTCCAGATTGGACAATCAGACCAATAAATGCATACAGTGTTCCTAGCAGCTCCTCAAACTCAAGAGTTCTGATGAGCCAGTTTAGTTTTTCCAATGATGCACTCAACGTTTACACAAAAATCACTGAAAAATTAAAAATGACAAATGTTCAGTGTAGAAAAAAAACAAAATGAACCTAAATTCCCAACAAATAACTTAGAACAGGCATACAGGCTATGTGTAATTCAACAAAATCTATTAGGGTTAAATATGAAAATGAATAATTATACGCAAATCTTGCTTTAGATTCAGCATCTTATTACACTTTTTTTAATTGAGCCTATGAACACAGTGGCTAATTTGTTGTGTTTATAATAATAATAATAATAATAATAATAATAATAATAATAATGAAATCTCAAAAAACAACAAACAGTAGATGGTGTAAGAAATTAATTGCTATCTTCAGAGATAATAATCTGAGTTTGTGCACAACTTCATTCATTCATTTTCTTGTTGGCTTAGTCCCTTTATTATTCTGGGGTCGCCACAGCAGAATAAACCACCAACTTATCCAGCATTTGTTTTAAGCAGCGGATGCCCTTCCAGCCACAATTCATCTCTGGGAAACATCCATACACACTCATACAATAAGGACAATTTGGCCTACCCAATTCACCTGTACTCCATGTCTTTGAACTTGTGGGGGAAACCGGAGCACCCGGAGGAAACCCACACAACCACGGGGAGAACATGCAAACTCAACACAGAAATGCCAACTGACCCAGCCAGGGCTCGAACCAGCGACCTTTTTGCTATGAGGCGAACGTGCTCCCCGAGATCCTTTTGTTAATAATAATAATTTTTATTTGTAATCTTATTTGTAATTTTTATTTGTCCGACAGATCACACTATTGTGTCTTTCTTTTCTTTTCATTCTTTTATAACTTGTCTTAACTCATTTTAATCTGTTTTTATCTGTTTTTTATTATTTGTTTTTATTTTCTTATACTTAAATTTTATTCCTGTTTATGTAAAGCACTTTGAATTGCCACTGTGTATGAAATGTGCTATATAAATAAACTTGCCTTGCCTTGCCTAATCATATTGAAAAAACAGTGGTCATTTGTAAGGCTTCACAATTTCATTACCACTACAAATGAGCTTAAACATTCTCAATAGTCTTAATTTTTAAACATTAAACATTATGGTTTTATTATTGAGGAAACTAGAAAATCTTTAAAACTTCTCCCTTTTTAAGCTGCCACTTCTGAGACACTAAAATCACCTGATCTTGAGTAAAACAATAGTGCTTCACTCTGAAATACATATACGTATACGTACATATGCATTTAAACTAATTTATTTTGTCTTTACCAAGACAAGACTACATAATATTTTATTGGTTATTTTGCAAAATACTTGTATAGAGTGCAATTTAAATGCTTAACTAGGTTATTAGATTAACTTAGCTGAAAATGTAGGTTGAAATTTACCTTAAAATTGTTTAAAAAATTGTTTTCATTGTAGTGAAACAAACAAAAACAAAAAACAGCAGAAAAAATATTTAAATAAATACTGTGAAAAATATCCCTGCTCTGTTAAAAATATTTGAAAAATAATAAAAATTTCGCATGAGAGCTACTAATTTTGTTACATATTTACATAAGGGAAAGTTCACCCAATGATAAAAATTAAGTGGTTATAAACATTTGAGCTTCTTTCTTCTGTTGATTACAAAGGAAGATATTTTAAGCTTACAACCTGTAACCATTGACATCCAAGAGAAATGAGTCAAATACATGTAGTATACACACAAGACATTTCTTTATAAATGTCTGGCTAAAAAAACAAAACCTTTTTCACCTTTGAACACAATATATTTTATTTTGAGAAACATTTAAAGTATTTTGAAGTAAACATGTCAGACTAAATAATTCAAGTGAATTCATTTGTTTCAAAAACACAGATGTCTTTACAATTTACACCTAAAAAACAAAACAAAAAAAGTAAATAAAAAAATCTTACTCCTACCTTAGGAACGGTATAGCAGAAAATTTTGGTGGTATGAAAACCTTGACTTTTCTATACCACGCTATACCTTGAAACGGTTATCGTCCCATGCCTAGAGTAATACATCTTAGCAGTGCAATTGCTTTTATTTTCAAAAAAAATTAAATGTAAACAATATCATAGTCAGTTCATGCTTTGTATATGTGTCTGTACAGTGTCTTTAAAGCAGCTTTGAAACAATTAGCATTGTGAATAGTGCAATACAAATCATATTAACTTTCTTCCATAATCAAAAAAATATGTATTATCAGGGTGATTTTTGGGAGAACTTTCCCTTTAAGAATCTTTTTCGGTGTATGTTTTGGCTTTGAGGCAGTGGGAACGTTCTTACTAGCGTAACAGGAACAAACATATTTACTAGCTTCATGTGGCCAAACCTTATAATTACAACCAAGAGGAGATATTTTCTCAGACAAATTAAAACACCAAGCAAACTTAATACACTTTTTTTTTGTACATAAAAAAAACACACACACGAGAACTTCACACAGATTAATAGTTTCTATGCCAGCAGCCCTAATGTGGCATGCTGACAGGTTCAAAAGAGTTTACAAGCCACCACACGGCACACACAAATGCAAAACTTCACACGCTCACAAGAGAGTCTTGTGTGTACGATGGGAGCTGTTGAATAATCTTCATCATTCAGATAAGCAAGGCTTTAATCACCACCATCATCACCCTCAACCTTTGCATGCAACCACACAGTCCCTTTGAGTGTGGACAACAAGTAAAGAATGATCTGGAATCAATGATCCTCCAGACCAAAGGCCATCAGTAAATCGGTGTGTGTAAGGATGCTGATTAGTGGCCTTTCACACATGCACACGTTCCTCTAATAGTACCATCATCAGCGTTTTAAAAATATCCATAATTGCGGACTTAAAAGCTGCTTAACAACACTCATGATGGGTACACACAATTACACACACACCCACACACATACAATTTTTATGATCCACAGTGCTTGTTTGAAGTGAGAAAAGGGGGGTTTTTGAATGACAGTTTCTCGACAGGGGGCATAAGTGCATACCAGATGACACTCTGAAATGATAGACAGCTTTTCGTTTACTTCTTAGGGCAGTAATCATGTACACATCATACTCTGCAGACATGAAAAGACAGGCTTAAGGGGTTCGTTCACATCAGAAAGAAAATTCTGCCATCATGTTTAGCAACCCACACAAGATTTACTACTCACACAAAACTGAGAAATTGTCTGTAAAGATATCAGAAAATCTATCGATACATATCAGGATGATGATCAGTACCAGCATTAGTTTAATTCTAGTTTTCTGAATAAAACACAATTTGGGCTTTTAATTGTGTATAAGCATCACATTAATTAGTGAACTATAATCAATGAAGAATAAATCTCATTGGTCTGACTATGTCAAGGATCCATGCATGATCTGTGACCAAGTTTAAACTTAAAGTTCACCAAAAAATTAAATGGTCATTTTCTCATCATCCACTTGTTCCAAACCTGTTTGAGTTTCTTTGTTTAGCTAAATGCAAAGAAAGATATATTCAAGAATGTTGAATCCTGTTTTACTTGTGTTCAATTTTTTTTAAAAACAACTTGTGTGAGTAAATGTGAGGAAATTTATTTTTGGGTGACCTTTCCCCTAAAAGGCTCATAATAGCTTATAAGTAGGCCCACACAAATCTTTGAGTGCAGAAATCTGCAGATTTCCTCAGATATTTAGTCCATTGTTGAGTCTTTTTGTTTACTTGTGTAAAGTGTGTATATTTATATTTATTCCAATGTTCATATGATTTATTGGCAATACAGTTTGTAAAGTAATATTTTTAGTCTTTTAGTATAGATCTATTAGCTGAGAGACTTGCTTTGTTTACTAAACAAGTGATTCTTTATGGATTTGCTTTGTAAACATCAAATAAAAGTTAAAAAGTATTTTTTTATTTCATACATTAGGGTTAAGTTACAATACTCTGTCGGCGCAAGAGCCTAATGGCTAGCGCGTAGACATATGGTGTCATAACACTTCAGGGCGTCCCGAGTTCGAATCCCTGCTTGAGGACATTTCCTGACCCTACCTGCTCTCTCTCTCTCTCTCTCTCTTTCTCTCTCTTCCACTTTGATTCCTGTCTGACTACTGTCCTATCCAATATCTAAAGGCAAAAAGGTCAAAAAAAAAAAAAGTTACAATACTCCCAAAATCATTCTGCATTAATCCGCAGATTCTTTACAAAATTCTGTGCAGAAATAGCAATATCAAATATATATCAATGACAAAACTATCATCTTTCTTCAAAAGACTTGAATTAAACCATGCAAATCATATTTTGTTCTTATTTTCCGTAAGAATGATTTGAAGCAGACATTCTGGGTGAACATACTTTCAATGAAGAAGCAAAAATAGCTCAGATTTGATTAAAATATTTTCATTTGACAAGGACGAAGATTTTTCGAATAGATTTAGAATAGAATGACGATGAGTAAATGATGACAGAATATTCATTTTGTGGTGAACTAATTGCATTACAGATGAACAATACAAAACAAAGTAACCAAAGGTGTAAAAACAAATAACTTCATCCCGAAATGAGCAGCACCTATTCTTAAGTAGGAAAACACAACCTTATTAAACAAATCAATTTTGTGACCCTATTAACACGTCTTGAAATAAACCATAACATTGCCTACACTGCCTCAAAAAACGCAGCATATTAATGTAAAGCAACATATAACAAACCTTGGCTGCTGCATCATTGCTTGTATTTCACATACATGTATCTAAGACACACAAATATACACACTGCTATAAAAGTCCCAGTTAGACAGCTGCTATGGGTCTGTTTCCATCTGGAGTTCAGGACAGACACCGTCCACCCCCTTCACACACGTCTCCCAGTCCCTGGCCTTCCCAGCGAGGATCTTGTTATGCTAATTCCTCTGTCACTCACCTATCTATCAGCCAGTCTCCTCCTCCCCCTTCTGCTCCAGCCGACAGAGGGCAGAGATATTAATGAGCACGCTCACGCAGTCCAAAAACAGCACAGGCAAAGCTGATCTACATTAAGACAGATCTGGGGTTCCACCTCTCCATGAGTGATCTTGTTTCTGGTCAATCTAAAAAACAGATTTTCTATTGTGAAGCAGGATCAGCTGTGCCATCAGGATAGCAACGCTATACAGTAGCTATGGGAGTAATGTTAATGCAGTCAGCTATCAGCGTAACAGACTTCATTAACACTGCAGCTATGAAACCCTAAAACTCAACATACTCACAGATCCATACTAACACAATATATGGATGGAGCTTGTCTAGATTTACGATTTACAGTTGTGTTTGTTTAAAACATGAGTTGCTTTTATTCTGTAAACTACTTATGATCTTTCTTATAAATTTAACATTCAATTTTTATTTATTTCTTTGACATGGACGTCACAATTACACTGGACAACCAAATGCATTTGTTTAAGTGTTTTAGCAGACTTGCTAATTCTCAACACCTGTCCACGGGAGGCTTGACATAAAATAAAAATAATTAATTATTAATAATTTTTATTTTATTTTTTTCTTTAATTAATTTTTAAAATACTTAATTCTTTCCATTCCTGTATGTATCTTTTTAGATTTAAAAATAACATTTTTGCCAGTTCTTCTTATTATTGTAATAATTCACACAGTTATTTATGTTGTCCCAACACAAATTGATTAAGCTAACATAGCAAATTTAAGTAGCTTGAACATAAAACAATTAAGTTTCCCAAAACATCTGCAGAATTGTGTTGTTTCAGCTCATTTAAAATAAGTTTGACCGAGCAGCAAAACTATTTTTTGAGTGTTACAGAGAACTCATTTTCTTGCAACTTCTTATACACGACTAAAATGATTTAAATCAGACAAATTTTGCATAATACATTATACTTACATTATTATTTGAATATTACAATTGAAAAACAAGATTTAATTATTAAAAATGGTCTAATTTATTAAACAAAAGTAAATATTCTCTTCTGTTTGATCCCGTGAGAGGCTTGACTTATTAATATTTTACTTGAAACTTCAAATGCATTTTGAAAGGACCGTCTGAAAGCCCGAGACTGTCATTTTCTCCTTTATTAGCGCTGATCTACATATGGGCCTGATGGGTGAAGGCTGTTCCACTGAGACGGCTCATGCATGCAGGCTGTTAGATCAGATAATAAATGACAGGAGAGAAGAAAAGAAGATCAACTCACACATTCAGAAACAGCCTAAACTTGAGTCAGGGAAAAACAAAAGGGGAGCTTGACTGTTAAGTGAGAATATGGCAAGCAACCACGTTAAACAAATATACATTATGACTTACGTACGTTACTAAATACCACACTGACTTGAGGTTAAGACACTCTGAGAGCAAAACACAAACACGGCTCTACGAAACGCAAATGAAACCAGATTTAATCCAGTCCCACCACACACACAACTGAGACACACAACGCTTCTGAGAGCTGAAGTTTTCCCACCGTGAGCTTCATAGTGAGAGTGAGCGACAGTGTGGCCGCAATCTCAGCAAAAACCAAAGAATGTGGGTAATTACTGTTAACTAGCCGAGCACTTGTTAGACGCGGCAATGGCCACACACCCCACGTTTCAGAGTGTGTGACGTTAACCGGGGGTTTGTTGTGGGTCCAATTCTGCAACAGCAGACAGTGAGGTTTGTGCCTTTGAGTTTATTACAAATATAAGCAAGAAGACAAAGAGAGAGAGAGTGAAAGAGAGTTGTTCGTCATTTTATGAGTGTATTATTTGAGAAACGCAGACTGATGTGCCAAACCTTAGTGACGCACAGAGAGAAGAACACAAAACCGAGAGAATAAAATTATATCAAAAGAAAATCAGCTTTGAAAAAATACTTTATGATCTCACACACATGCAAGTTCTCCTTTCCACAACAGAGAGATTGCATGGGAGGAAAGGCGATGGGAGATTGTTTAGGAAGGGATGCAATGGCGTCATGATGGCTGGAGTGCCACCTTCTGGACATTGTTTATATAGAAACTGGTGCTCATGTGGTTCACAATGTGGTCTCTTAAGTGAGGAGGTTCATCATTTGGCTTGAGAAAATTTGCTATCGCTAGTTACTGAGTCAAATGAATGAAATTTGGAGGAATTGTGCTGTGACCTTTATAGAACAAAACAAACACTATCATTTTATTCAAACCCACACATGCAACAAAGAATTTTCAAGTGGTCTTAACTTTTCTCCAGAGCTATACATCTTCTCTTGATGTTCAGGTTGTGATCTACTGTTTATGAGTACTGTGTATGCATTTACTGAATGCAGTGTGCATCACTATTTTTAGTGTAGTATTTTTGATATGACAATACTTTTAACAAGCTTTATGAAGAACATTTGATCTAATTTAGGCTTTGTGCGGACAGGCACATACAAAATCTTTACCTACAATAATTATTTTGCTAAATTGAAAAATGGCTACTTGGTAATATTACAAAACATATCTAAATGTTATCTAACATATTTACAAAAATACTGAACAAATTAATGACAGGAACAACTAGGAATAAAGTGCATAAGATTTATTGATCAGTTTTAGATCTCTTTCAGTCAGTTTTGAATGTCTTTATCGTTATCCAAAAGAATGACCGAGATATTCTTAGAGAAAAACTCATTTCTTTACGAGGAATTGAAAAAAATTGTTTTTGGAATTACCTTTTTTGTCTGGGTAAAGGTAAGTCTCAAACATACAGTATGTTGATCATATTTTTACATTATGATATAATACTTAATATTTAAAGTCATAAAATTTGTATTTTACATTTCACTAAAAGCTGTTAAAAGTATCTGACTTTATTTGCTTAGTTAATATATTATGACAGAGTAACAATTAGTTTAATAACTTGATTTAGACTATTTTATTTTTATTATATTAAGTTCATAAAGTTCATAAAGTATATATGAAGAGTTTTGTTGCAAAACATGATAAACACCATTTTTTGACATTTGGATTTTATGATTGGAAATCACTGTTCAGATGTTCCCTTATCTATGTGTGAATTGCTGTCATTAACACAATTTAAGAATGAACATTTTAGGCCTACTACAAAATGTATTTTTTCACAAAATGCGATATCCGCCAGACCAGTTTCTTTGCAAAGTGCGATATAACAGTTATATAACTTGATTTAACGATAATATCAAAACAAAAAAAAATATGTTTTTAAAAAGAGGATTCAATAAGCTAACTAAAAATGTTTGCCATTTAATTGTTTATACTGTAGGCGAGCTGTCAGTCACAGGCTACGTCCGTCTGTCAGTCAGAGAATCAAAGCTTCAGAGTCGAGCTACTGTAACCTCATGGATTTTGATGACGGATTGGAGCCTGTCAGTCCAGCTGCATAATAATAATAATAATAATAATAATAATAATAATAATAATAACATTATTATTATTACAGTGAAATAAGTCATTAAATATAACGGGACGAGGCGAGCTTGTGTCTGTGTCTGTGTCTGTTGAAACTGCGCCGTCGCGGCTCCGCCCGCTCTCTGATCATACAGGTTTTCAGCAGCGGTGTGAATGGAGCCTCCACTCTTTCTGTAACAAGCTACAAGTCGTTTATTTAACTAACTTAATCTTACTTATCTATATTATAACTAATCACAATTAGTCCGAAGCTGTTTAAGGATGGTTGAAACAATAAACATCCTGCAGTTAGTTTGCTCTGACAGCTCAACCGGTATGTTGTTATCCGACTTTTTTATTCAGGGACTGGCCTGGACTGGTACACGCCATAGTCACATTATGTCTTTTATGGCATTATGTTTTTAAATATTATGAATATTTATGACCTATTGATAAATTATTGTTAATTTTCCCACTGATGATCCAAAAGTTTTCTTCAAATGCCAGAGTGCAGCCTGCTTAACGCCGGTGGTACCCCAGCAAAAAAAAAGAAAAAAAAAAGAAAACGTTATATTATATTGTGTACGTTCTGGCCATAACTAACTAACTCAGAATCTTATTATTAATAATTAATCTTTGTATATACTGTTCCATATAGTTTTTATTAATTTTAATCAATTTAGGATGTTTGACAATGTTAAGATAAATATCAGAATCAGAATCAGTTTTATTGCCAAGTGTGCTTCACAAACACAAGGAATTTGCTTTGGCTACAGAAGCTTCCAGTGTACATAAAGTGACAAGTGACAACACAGAATAAATATTATAAAAGAAGACAATAGACATTAAACAGAGATGCAGTCCAACGATCTGGATGTTGAAATGTATGTACAGATTTGTTATAAATATACAGGTTATAAGGTGCTGTGTGCAAAAGAGTAAGTATTGCATTATATATTGTTATAAGGTGCTGTGTACAAATGCGTAAGGAAAAGAATTGCATTGTATATTATTATAAGGTGCTGTGTACAAGTGAGTGTGAGAAAGTATTGCACATTTATTGCACAATAGGAGAAATATTAACTGTTCATGAGGTAGATGGCCTGAGGAAAGA